>QAXH01005619.1:30148-50133 GCA_004335635.1 Chloromonas sp. AAM2
TGCACTGACGAACCACACTTGACCCTACACCATGCACTGACGAACCACACTTGACCCTACACCATGCACTGACGAACCACACTTGACCCTACACCATGCATTGGTCTCGTGAGGAGTTCCATCGCGGTGCCAACCATGCAACCATGACCAGTCGTTTGGGTCTTCATGCGCCTGATAGTATTGCTGCACATTTTGATCTGACTGCACTCTGATCTGATCTGACTGCGCACGTGCAGTACTTTGATTTGAGCCGGGGTTTCAAGGCCACGTTTGGAATTCTGGTGGCGTACTGGGGCGTCATGCACCTCATCACCTACGCAGCGCTGCTGCTTGCCTCGCGCCAAGAGAAGAGGTAGAAATCAGCATAATCTCCAAAAAACACGCATAACGTTATGCAGTAGACGCTTGTAAGAGAATGCAGACTATGGTTAGCACAACCTTCCCATCTACAGTGCGATGAGCAGGATGAGATTGCGCAACAGAGTAGCCTGCGTAAACAGGAATTGACAAAGGCAGGGACTGGCAAGGCACTGCAGGGTAGGATGGCAGTGCCAGGAAATGCACGAGTTTGTCAGTTCGTTGATTAATAGCATACAGAAACTCACTGCATAGCAGAACGTGAGCATGGCCATAGTCAGGAAACCAGGTGTTTGAGGGATGGAAGGGAGGACTGATATGTTTGCTTCTTTCTTTCCTTTTGTGTGTGGCCGGCTTGCAGCTTGCTTGTGTCTTGGAATTGTTATGAAATTGCAGGCCATTCAGTTGGCAGCTTTGACATGATGCGATGGGGTGCAGGTACTTACAAATTGCATGCCCAGAACTGCATGCATATGTATTGGGTTTGTTTTGTTCTCTTTGTTGTTTTGGTGAGAGCGTCAGCAGAACACGGATGAGTGCAGCAGCATGATCTGCAGTTGGCTATGACCTGAGTTGTAATCAGCAATTGTTGCACAGCGGCTAGCGATTGGCCAAGTTGATTTGGGCAATCGTTTTCAAGTGTGAAGGTTGCTAGCATGGAGGCACCAGGAAGCATGCAGAACATAATGCTGACCATTTGGTACTCAGAGGAAGTGGTCAGGAAGGCCAGGCATTCGAAAACGGGCGTTCCTGATTAGGGATGCATCTTCTTCCCACACAAGAGTCGGGAACAGTCAATATTGCACGGGCGAGGCCGCACCATACAAGCTTGGAAAAGCCAGCAAAGCATTGGGTCTACGCGCGGCAAACCATAAGGACAACATACTCAGAACGGAACCAGTGCTCCTCGGTGTAATGATTATGCCGTTATGTTATGTGCCTTATGTTATGCCCTGATATCATGCGCCCTGTGGCATCTCATTGTGCTCTTTCCTTGTATTCAACGAAAGAACAAGAATTTATGTAACTCCTCACCAGTGAAAGGTCTTCAAACGGGTCTTCAATTACAAGGCCTTACATGCGCAAAATTCTTGGTAATTAAATGGTCCGGCATCAGAAACCGCGTCTGGCTATGTATGCGTCAGGAGGCTAGATTGCCTCAGAAGCTGAGCAACCCTAAGTACAAAACCCTATGTGTCATGCCAAATACCGAACGAGCTGGTGACCTGCGCAATGTTATCCCTCAACCAACTGCTGAAAAAACTGCTAAAAAAACTTTAGGACCTGTGACGCCAGTACCCGTACATGCTGAAAAGCACTCATGTCAACACGAGAGAACCAGCATTCACGTCCTCCCAGCATCAAAGGAACACCAGGGACTGGAGCACCAGGGACTGGAGCCCCACCACATCGAGGCAGAGCAAGCGCTGAACGACCCGGCGAATTACGTGCAGGGTTGAGACGAAGGATACAATCAGACACTCACATGACATATCGTATCAGACACTAACGTGATGTATCCTGCGTTGTGATTGATGTATCCTGCATTTTGTGGATGCCAATCAGCGCAATATTGAACGACTTGCACATCCCTTTTCTGGGTCTAACGAGGTATGCGGACAGGATAGCACCTCAAGGGGTTGACCACCACCTCTGCTATCCTGGTGTGTCGCAATCCCCTTCACATGTAGGTTGGACGGGTTGGAATCCCTCCACTCTTGTGAATCAGCACCACGATGCCTAACAAAGAGCCCTCCTGCCTTCTGTCGTATGCACGTAGTCGCGTGCCTGTATGCTTTAGTAGGTGCCAGCGATACTGGGTGCCAGCGTTCAAAAATACACCTCACGACCTTCCACAGATGCGCACACGTCCTGCCAAGGTTCTGAAGCATTCATTAATCATCATGACTCGTACCACAAGGACAGGCACAATCACGGCAACATGGCCTCTTCCACTTTCCTACCCGGCCGCCACACACACAGGAACCATGTCGTAGCCCAACCGTTAAAAGCCTCCATATATTCAAAGTAGACTGTGCTGTCTGCAGAATTCGCTTGCCCTTCCACACATGCGTTGCTTGAGCCATCTTCTGCCCGACTTGCCGGACGATACAGATGTAAAAAGACAATCACTCGCTCACATGCACACACAAAAGCTATCGACCAGTGAATCGTGGACTGAGACGCACAAACATGCAAAAAGACAGCAGGTTGCTTTCAAGCAATACTGTTTTGACGGAGCACGCATCAGAACACAACCGTGATCACAGGGTCAAGCATGGCTGAGCCATTCAGGCGCAGCTTCAGCCCTGCTTCAGGGGTGCGGCTCACCACCGTCCGAGGCCTGGAGACATTGCTAGTCGCAGGACCAAAGCAGCTATCAACATCACTCATTATGTACCAGAACAAACACGAACACTCCTTTGACGGTGATCAGCACCTCACGCCTGAGTGCCAGAGGAGGCGCATGGCTCCTATCTGAACCATGGGGGCGTATGCGCTCACCATGGGTCAAGTTGGGGGAGCTTGCCTTGCTCCTAATACTACCAGCCTAGGAAAAAAAAGGGGCCAAAACCCGCATTGTCACCCGCCACCAGGCTGTTTCGTATGGCATGTGTGTGGTGTCTGGTTGGTGATTCTTTTGTTGTCACTTCCTAGGCATGACTGTAAATGCCCCGGGCCTCAGCAGCCGGGCCTTGCATTCGTGATGCAGGCCTCAGCATCGTATGGTATCATAGGCCAGAAGGCATGGCGGGCTGCTCTTGTTACCTGGTATGCTGCAGCAGACCTGTGTATGTGTTCCGTTGTAGCAGCTGCACACGACTGCATTCCGAAGTCTATGCTGCCTCGTTGCGTGGCCTGGTGGACGGTGACTGCACGTGAAGACATCACATGAAGAGACTGAGCACTGCCCCTGCACTCTGCGTCCTATAACAAATCAGTACTTGGAACAGACTGGCACTGTCCTTACGCTCTGCGCGCTACAAGCCGAGCCGCACAGGGCATTCGGTGCAGCAGCAATGCCAACACAGTGCAATTTAACAGCACACAGAGTGACGTGGTTCAATAGGCTTGTGGAGGAGCAAACTGGTAATAGAAATACAGGAACGGTAGTGCGGACATAAAGGCAGCATCATGCCCTGTAACCTGCCTGTTACCCAATGCTGATGCCCTTCAACACGTGGTGATGGGATGCCATGACGTGCCATGTTCGTCCATGGCTGCCTGGGCTCTGGTGCTGTGCTCGCTTGCACTCGGCTGACTGTCTGTCACAAAGTCGTTGCTTGTAATGCCATGAAAGTAATTAGTAATAGTAATAGTTATAGTAAATGACAGTAAATCACCAAGTCAGTTGCTTATTGCTTGTGATCCCCCTTTCTTGGCGGAAGGACTACCAACTGGTCCTAAAAAGTGAAAGACTAGGCTTTTCTTCTATTCACTTTACATCAGGTTTGGGAGAAACTTTGCACTCAAAATTCTGCACTGGTGCAAAAGGCGATTTCGTAAACCCATCTGTTACGGAATCCAAGTGCCGCTGCGGCGCAGCATGGCTCACCTCCTTGAAGAAGTAGGCCTGGTCAAAGTCCCGTTCCTCCCCCTCCGTCACGTGACGCCCTGTCAACATACAACGGCAAGCAGAGCAGACACGCAGTACTTCGTCTGAGTCAACACGAGTTCATCAATCCCATCGCCAGCCCTTGTGTCAACTCTCGTGTTCTAAAGTGAAGTGTCGGCTGGCCTCGTGTGAAGTCTCCTGTTTCGGACATCAGCGAGTGACCCTTTAATTCCCGGCGTGAGTGGCTTACATGCTGCGGGCAGTTCTGGCAACTAGTGTAAGACACCCGCCGTACCTGTCTGTGTGGCAGTCTGGCTACACCCAACGCGCACTCCCCAGACACCTCTTGACTGGCCAGTCCCTGCCACCGCATGCATCTCCCGGTGGCGACAGGCCAGGGAATTGCTAGGCAGCACCTGAACGGCCCTCTAGTTGTAACTCTGATACAATTGCGCCATAGCCCTCCACCGCCCTGCCCATCCGTCCCCGGTGTGCTGTGTGCGCCCTAAGCCATTTTGTGTGGTGTGCATGGTATAAATCACATGGCAATCGGCCAAAGTCAATTCCTGGTGTGAGGATCCACACCATGCACACACACCTGTGAAGTGAGCAGCGTAGTTGTAGATGACAAGGTCGTCCTCCTGAATCTGCGACCGATCAAACGTGCAAGGCTGAGCGAGCCGCTCAACCTGAAACACCGGGGTTGCGTACCTTGAACGCTCTGGTACAAGGTTGCTGCACGGCCGCGTCTGTTGGTTTTTTTGTTAAGCAGAGCAAAGGATGCATGATCGGGTATGGATGCAAGGCAGACGTAGATGATGGGCCGAGGCAACCGAGGCAGTGTTAATCAAAAACGTTTTACATCATTACATGGCTTACCATCGTTCAGCCAGTGTTCCACACGTACCTGGTTTTGGGCCTTGTGCATGTTCTTGCGTGCCTCGCTGACAAAGAAATTGGCCACCTCCTGCGCCATGCGAATCTGTGGGCACAGGAGAGAAACAGGGTCCTCCCTGTGATCAGGCGTCTCAGCTGCAGCACGCCATGTGGGCAAATGAAACTGAAGCCAAAAAAAGTGATGACACGTGCCTCTGGCCCCACGCCCAAAGCCAACGCCCTGACATGGCACTGCGGGACAATTGTAGGGTTGTGTCTGTTGAAATTGACATGGTGCTGGCAGGGTGACCTGCAGTGCTGGGGGCTCCAAGCTACTTTTGTATTTGCCTGGAATCCCGGCGCCAGGCACTTGCATGTGTTGTACTAGTATGAGAAAAAGTAATAACCGTTTCTTTTTGCACCCTCCAGCCATGTTTGGATCAGCAGACCAGTATCATGTACGCTGGTCATATACACCCGTTTATCAAGTTTCTCACACCCGTTCATCAGGTTTGATGTCCACGTTGGAGCCCAACAGTATCCCCCTGACGCTGCAATTGGACTGTCAGACTGCGCGTATGCAAAGGGACACTGTGCTTGCCATGTTCCATGTATCAATCCTGTACATGGAGGGCGTTTCATTACACAGTGTGACCCACCGCCTCTGGAGAGTGTGGGATGTGCAGCGTGGGCGTCCACTCGTACGAGTTCTTCTCGGGGTGCCACTGCAACCAACAGTCACCAACAACGCCCAATGAGATATGAGCCTTCCATCGTCATCTGTTCAACATTTGTTGACGGGGCCAGAGCACAGCTCCCCCACGCGCCCTGTGCACCTGACCAGCCCTCCCACGCGCCCTGTGCACCTGACCAGCTCCCCCACGCGCCCTGTGCACCTGACCAGCTCCCCCACGCGCCCTGTGCACCTGACCAGCTCCCCCACGCGCCCTGTGCACCTGACCAGCTCCCCCACGCGCCCTGTGCACCTGACCAGCTCCCCCTGACTCTCACCTGTGTTGCCACAATGGGGTACTTGCGCGCCTCTAGGGTGCTGATGTATGTGTTGCCGCTCTTGTCCAGGCTCAGGCTGATGACCTGCAGCGCACATCATCGTCATCACATGGCTTCTCATGGTTCAACCCACGGTACTGCAGCGTGACACAATATCTCTCCAAGAATTGCGCGCCTGACAATCATCAAGGCAAAAATGCTCCCTGGACACAGGTGACAGCACATGTCAGTGCGCTGCTGTGCTGAGCCTGTGGACACCCCTGTGATGATGAGCATGCTGCCACTGTGTACATCAGGTCATTGCGGTTTTGTCAGCCGGTTGAGGACGTGAGGTGAACATAGGCGCGGTCCACACCACCTGCGAACTGTATACAACTGTACATGCAACTGGATACCGCCCATCAAGCCTCTTGGGTGCACAGTGCACAGTTCGGTTGGCTGGCTAAGGAAGTGAACTGAACTCGGCTGTGGTACACATGACCTTGTGGTGTCGCTGCCACGCTTGTGGTGACAGTGTCATGCCTCATCCTGTCGTTCAGTGCCCCATGCACGGTGCCCCTCACACACACCTTGAAGAAATCTTCCAGGGCGCGATTCTCCTTGTAGGCAGCCATGGTGACACCTGCGCAGACAGGGTGTGTTGAATCTGAAAGGCAGAAGCACAGGTGCAAAGCAGGCAGCAGGTGGAGAGAGATGGGCGCCGTGCCGCAGCCAGGTGCGGTCAAGCAGACATCAGTAGCATGCCTGGCACGTTGACAACGTGCCACAGCAACTGCAGCCCAGCGCCTGTTGGCGTGCAGACAGCAGTCACGCCATGTTTAGCATGTCTACTTCACGAGGCTGTGTATTCTGCATTGCTGGGGTCATGGCACTTGACCTCACCAACCAATAAGTGGCGCAGCATCAGTGTCTTTGTCTAGCCTTGAGGATTTCAGTACTGAACATGGAGTGCGCACCCTTCATATGGTTCTCCATGGTGATTGGCGTGACCTGCAGGGCCTTCTGCACGTCTTCGGGCAGGCTCTTGATGAAGTGGCTCTTATCCGCGTCCTCGGTGTACAGCAGGGCAGCGGCTGCAGACAACGGGCCAACGAAACCAACTGCTGGTTGATATTTTCATGCGGCAAAACCGACTGACACAGTTGCACCGTGAACGATGCAAAAGCGTCAACCTGAAGGTTATTGATACGGGTTATCCGGTGCTTTAGGGCGCGTTGCTGGGTGCGTACGGAATGACAAGCTTGCCATGGCCCACACTACCCCAGAGAGAGGCAAGAGGTGAGAGACTCGGTACGTTGCTGAGTGGTCCATCGTAATCTACAAGGCCAGGAGCGAATCTCGTGTGGCAACCTAGAGCAGGAGACCCTGGTAGTGAGCGACTCTGGTAATGGTGACAAGAGGATGGCCGGCAGCCATAGGCCAGGGCCGCCCTGCCACTCACTCAATGAGCATAGCACTAGCTTTGCCAAACTCAACTCAAGCAAAGCGAGCAATATGCGTGGATCTACCGACATGACGAAACGTACAATTGCTGCGCTTGCTACATGTGTACAGTTGTTTGGTGATGAATAAAGAAATTGGTGTTTGCATTTCCATTCCCAGTTCAACGCCAGTAGCCTTTCGTCTGCTGTGTTGTGTCCACCGGCGCATGTGCTAGACATACCTGCGTCCTCCGCATCAGTGTCCGAAAGTAGGGTGTAGTTCTGGGTCACGATGATGCTCAGCGTTTCCATGCCCAGGCAGGTGCCATGGACCTGCAGACACACCAGGACAAGGGAAAGCGGGTAATTGTTGGCTGCTTGCGAGGCTGTGCAACCAAGGGCGCGCGTCAACCTGTGGATGTGCACACCAGGCCGATGTAGCTCACTTGTCAGCTCGTGTTGCATTACATGATGCATAGGGAGAGCATGGACAGAACCGTTCGTGTATTGTCCACATAACAATGAGACAGCAACAATGAGCACTATAACTGGAGCATTAGAATGAGAATGGCAGACAAAGGAAGTGGCAGATGTGGTGAGGTAAAAAAAAAGATGTTTGCCAGTTCTGGGACAGTTTACAGGAATAGCACTGGAACCAGTGTGGCAACAGGGACAAGGTGTCGACCCATGACAACGTAATGCACCGCCGGCACCCTGCAAGTGCACCGCTGGGCAAGTGCCCAAAATGCAATGCTGTGGGCAAGCGCGGAGCACATCACAACAGACCCAAGCTCGGTGGTGGTCGCGGTGGCTACATACATTGTGGCTACTACAGCCAGGCAGTGGAGTGACTGGATTTGGCAACCCTCTTGGCTCTCGTGGCAGACTGGTTGTGCTAGGGACAAACAATGGCCTGAGTAGCGTGCTGTGGTGAGCAGGCTACTTTCCTAACTAGGACTCCATTCACGTTCTTAATTGACTTGAAGTGCCTGCGTCGGCTGGCTCAAGCTAGCCTCAGCTCGAGTGAACCCACATGACTGGGACTTGTAGTACACGAACGAATAACATTCCATAGGACTGGATGGCTAATACTGAGCTACTTTCTGCGATTTTGTTGAATTCTCGGTCTTTTCTTTGTTGATTTCATTGATTTATGGTATTTTGTTGGCCCCTATCTCCGTGACTAGCCTAGGACCCTGTACTCTGGCATAAACCCTGTTTTCACGGGCTTCCCTGTCGCCACACTGGTTCCAGTGCAGTCCTTGGAAACTGTCCCAGAACTGGCAAACATATTTTTCTGTTGCCATACCATTTACGGCTTGCCTGCCAGGGTGTTCACAGTGTGCTGAATATATAAAGAAGCTCCCTCTTCACCAGCAAAGGCTTTGCGGCAATCAAGGAGTGGGCGTCCGCTGGTCAGCTGCCGGTCTTAGTCTGCGTGTCTCATGGTCAGAGGGTGGACATGTGATTGCCCAGCCTGAAGCTAGGCAAGTTCATATCAAAATGTGCTCAAGGTCTTCATCTGCCCAAGGTCTTCATTCTGTAACACACATGAAGTCTTATTCACATGGACACCAGGTGTTACTCACATTGTCACAAGGTCTTAGTGGGACACAAGGCTGACACAAGGCCATACTTTGGGGGACACAAAGTCTTACTCACAGGGAAATAGTCGCCATTGTCGTTTGCCTTGATGGCCAGTTCCACAAGCAGCTCTGCGGTGTCATAGAACATGTGGCCCCTGCGCAGGTTGGCTCCTCCACCCGGCAGCAGGAGGCCGTTGATCACGGAGAAACGGTCATGGATCTCGTCTGTCGTCATGTCGTAGAAGATAGGCACCACACGAGCACCAGCTGCCTGCATTAAGGTGAGCACCCACACACGGGGCATCACGGTATTGAAATACCCTGACAAATGAAATGACATGTTGCTACTGTTGTGGAGTCTATTCCACAAGCGATAGCTCCCTGTCGTCACGAACAGACACCCTGTCACCTGAGGGTGCTCCTGAGTAAGAAAATGTTGTCATGCCACAAGAACACAGTTGTTTAAACTACATCGCCTGCTGATGCAGATGCGATTCAATGGTCCTGGGTTGAAGAATAATTGGTGAACCTTGGTGGCGTAAGGCCTGCTTGTCCGCTTTTCTGGGCCAGAACGCACCTCAACCCATTTGACGTAGCTGGCAGCAATGTAGGAGTATCCATCTGGTGCTGGGTCTCCTGGCTGCAGAGCACGGGCAACGGCAGTATGCCAAGGTTCACCTCAGGTGGTACAAAAGGTCTTGGACCTAGTCAGGGGATGAATGACAACTTGAAATCAAATCGGCGGCATGAAGTTCCAAACCTGAGATAAGATGCCGATGATGGGCCTGTCATTCAGTAGATTGCTGCGTTTGATGCGTCCGCCGCCTGCCTTGGTGTCCAGCTGCAGGGATGTCGAGAGAACCCTACGTGGCAAAGGCAAGCCTTTGACCGCGATGCTCCCAAATTGGAAGCTGAATCGGCAAAGAATGCTCATGGCTCACCTGGCCGTTGTGAATAGAGCAAAATTCAGCGTCAGCAACACCAACACGCCGCAGCTTGGACGACAATGCATATTGCAGAAACGTAAAGGCAGTCAAGGTTCGAGGTTGATGCATAAGACGGTGCTGATGATAGCAACAAGGAAACAAAGAAGTTGTTTTGAACCCTTGATCCGGTCGACGGTTGCCGTTTGTCGGTTGTCGGTCGCGATCTTCCATCGTGTTATTGCCCTAGCCAGCCGCGATGCTCGATCCTTTTACGTTTGCTGGGCCTGCTCGCTTCAGCTGCCTGCGATGCACTCGCTTAAAGGCACGGCATCCCGCCTTAGTGGCCGGCCATCTGCAGAACGTGCCCAGACCCGCAGCTGCGCAGAGCCACTAGCCATCAGTTGCCAGAGACGTCACACACACATGCTGGAACCGAGCTCTGCAGCAGCTACTAGTGCCCCGGCTGTGGTAAACCCAAGCATGCGCGATGCTGGATCTGCAGCCTCTACCTCTAGCAGTGTGGTGGCAGCAACTCCGTCATCCAAGTCACTGCAGCGCATACCGACGGTTCTAAAGCAATCCTGGGCAACCGCCTCACCTGGAGTGTCCCTGGGACTGACTACCGCGCTCATAGCTCAGGCAACAGACAAATCAGTAGAGGAGGTGCGTCCTCGTGGCATGTGCATGATTGACATGGATACACTTGCCTTACATTGCCAGGTCCATGATTAGAAGCGTCTACTGTGGAGCAACAGGCAGGGTCTGCATCTACATGAAGTCGAAGATTTGATTCTGCCTGGACCACAGACACTTGCATAACGCACGTGCTCCATGCAATGCTGCTGCTGAACACGTTGCGTGCAGCTCATGCAACCATCCTTCAACGCTCACAAGGTTGCTTACCAAGGGGTGCCAGGTGCCTACTCAGAGGTTGCCGCTCGGAAAGCTTGCCCTGATTTTGATCCCTTGCCCTGTGACCAGTTCGAGGTTGCCTTTCAGGCAAGTCTTTTCAAGCAACCGTCTTAGGGCCGTCTCTTTGTCCATGCACAGGTGTCGCCAGCATGTCACCCGTATGTTGTTCAGCCATGACCAATCATGCGCCACCATGTGCACATTTGGGCAGCCGAGGGATCGGCGCTTGCAGGCAGACTTATTAGCACGTGCTCACGCAGTGCACTAACGTCCATGCAGCACAGCACCAGCTCTCGTCTGCATGCGCAATGGAGGTGTCACATGGGCACAGCTCGGTCTTGCATGCGCTCGAGCATGGCCATGCCGGCTGCGATGCATGCAGGCATTGAGTCAGTGGATGTCAGAGCGATCTGTGCTGCCCATTGAGAACTCCCTGGGCGGCTCCATTCATGCGGTGTACGACCTGCTGCTGCGCTACCGGCTGCACATCGTGGGCGAGACCTCCCTGGCCATCAACCACTGCCTGGTGGCGCTTCCAGGCACTCGCATGGCGGACATCAAGCGGGTCATGAGCCATCCACAGGTGGGCATGGACAACACATGCGCATGACAACAGGGGTAACATACCTGCATTGGAGATAAGGACATGCCAGTACAGGATGCTGGAAGCATGGGAGAGGGCAAGCTTGTGCATGATAAGCGCTGTAGGTGACAGCAGAGGATCACAGAACATGGACATAGCTGGAAGCAGGCCGGAAATGACCAGAGGTGATGTGCACAGTGCTACCAGCTTGTGTGGTCGCTCCACCAGGCTGCCGGTAACAGCCAAGACATGAACAGCCAAGAGGCAGGCTGGGTTTGAGGAAGAAATGACCACGAAAAACCGCTTGCAGCTTTGCTAGTTTATTCATCACCGGCTTTGGACATGATATGGACAGCACTTCAGTAAAGGGTTGGAAGGGTATTGAACAGCACCGGCAACACCCCAGTACCTCGGTAGCTTCATGCATGTAATGGTCACTCACATCAGTGCATGGTGCTGATTGAGTACTGCAGTGGCTAAGCTCCCTGCATCCCTGCTTGCACATGCTGCGTGCCATGCGATGCGTAGCACGGCTGAGTGACACATAGCACAGCCTGCCTGGCGTTGTGCCTGCCACATACAACACATTAAGGCTCCATGCATTCGCAGTGCGGTGATTGCCAGGTCAGCAATCGATGGCGAACACTTGTCACGTGATTTGCATACAACACCAGTGCACCCGTCACATGATCCACATGTATCATGATGATGCGTGGATGCGTGCTATCATGAACCCCACAGACAGGGCGCTGGGGAGATTTCTGACATCAAGTCATGGCCAAGCGAGACATGCTTCCTGCTCAGATGCATGATTGATGTGCATGCCATCTTCTGTTCCACATGTGCGATGATACATGTGTAAACACACACACACACACACACACACACATGCCTTCTTGCCATGCAGGCCCTGGCCCAGTGTGACGGGTACCTCCGGCGCATGGGTGTGGTCAAGGAGGCAGTGGACGACACGGCAGGGGCGGCGCAAATGGTGGCAAGACAGGTGGGGGGGAAGGGGAGCCTTAAGTCCGGGGAGCTCTGCTCAGCAGGGGCAAGGGCAGGAGGAAAACAATCAGCGCAACTTCAATTGCAACTTCAACACCACCTATGTATTCAGTGGCCGACTACAAGGTTGGAAAGTAAAAAGGCAAGACAGGTGTGAGCCAACACACTAATCAACACAGTGAACATAGGGTTTGCAGGTGATGCGGCTGCTGGCACCTCAGTGCTTGGTGCCAGAACAAACGTCTGGCCAAGGGGCTGGCTGCTGCACCAGAGCTGTTACTTTATTGGTTGGGCAGGCAGGCTCACTCTGCTGTGAGTATGATGGAAGCCAGTTTTACAACAGGTGGGCAAGGAACAGCGGGCCATGCCCTGCCGTTGCAGCACAAGTTACAGCATATGCACCGGAAACTAAAGATGTTTGCCAGTTCTTAGACAATTTGTAGAGACCATGAAAACAGGGTTCATGCCAGAGTACAGGGTCCAGGGCTAGTCAGGGAGGCAGGGGCTCATGACACTTTAGTTGCAGTAGGTGAGGCAACTTGCCCAACAAAATGATATAAAACAACGAATCAACGAATCAACGAAAATAGCTCAGTTCCAGCCAATTCTTTGGATGTTATTCAAAGTCATGTGAGTCATGTTAAGTCGAGCTCAGTCATGCGCTGAAGCAAGTCTGGCTGCCCAGGCTAGTGTTGAAACATCGTGTTCTGAAAACTGGAGATGCCGAAACTGGCAGCACACACTCAATCGCGACAGCCGTGTTGTGTGGTTGTTGTCAGCTTCGACAGGTTGTGCGACCAGACAAATCACATTTTTAAACCAAACCATTGGCGACACAGTCGGCGGACAAAGTGCATTACGTTGTGTCGAGCTATCGAGAAGCTGCGCAGGTCATAAGGCCAGGCAGCTGTGTGTACAAGAGCACATCCCAGTCTCACGCCACAGTGGTGCAGACGCAATATTCACTATCTCTGTCCACGTCCACAGTCCAATACCCTGAAGTTGTCCCCTTTTGCTGGCCCCACAGTGCAGTCCATGGAATGTGTCCCAAAACTGGCAAACATCCATCTTTTGTGGCCTGCAAGCGGAACCCTCTGCCACACCCTTTGCCTGTCCAGGAGCTGCGCGGTGTGGGTGCCCTGTGCAGCCGCCGCGCCGCGGACCTGTACGGGCTGGACGTGCTGGAGGAGGGCGTGCAGGACGTAAAAGACAACATCACACGCTTCATCGTGCTGTCGAGGTGAGGCAGTATGACCACACAGCCCAGCGGGTATTCCTTTTCTGCGTTCTGGGTATGGCTGGCCCTTGTACTGAGTAGCCGGGAAAGGAAGAAGACGGGAAAAAGAGTATCGGTCAATCAACACTGCTTCTGAGTGGCATTTATGCTGTCATGATATCGGCAACCTTTGGGGCAACTGGCATTCTGCACGATGTTTTCCTGTGCTGCCTGTTTGCACCTGCCCACACTTTGAGGACTTGTGAAATCCTGACTCATGGTCAGGTTCGACATTCCCTGTGTGATTTGAGTGCGAATTTGTAAGTGGTCTTGCTCTGCGCTCCGGGCACCGTTTGCAGTAATTCCTCCGCCGAACGGCAGCTTATGTATATCCCTATTGGGTGTTCGCGGTCGCTGGGTCATGGCTGACGAACGGCCCAAGGTCGCACCTCAACCGCCTAAAGATCTCTCTTTGTGTTTGGCTTACGTCGTCAACAACAGCAGCGACTTGCCTCACGAACAGCCCGGAACACTCCAGGCATATTTACAACGGCTGAAAGCACGCAAGGTGGCTGCCGCGCCTGAGCAGATTGCTGTTGCGGAGGTCATGCATGCGGAAGGCTATGCATGCGGAAGGCTTAGCTCTCCATACAACACAGAAGCAGCTGTATTCTGCTGCTCAATGTGTTGCAATGCTCTCTTAGTATGTGCAAGCTGCTGCTGAAGCTGGGATACGTGCTCTGTTGCATCAACCAGGCAGTCTTTAAGAGCCACAATCCGATCATGCTGCGCTACTGCCCGGCCGGTCTGACTGCTGACAAATCCTGCAATAAACCGGTGCGGTTGCAAGCCCTTGGCAGCTCGCTGGACGTATTCGGCCTGGCCCGCCTTGCTGCGGTTGCTGGGTTTCGGCATTCCGCCGTGTGCGGGTGCCGCCGGTGGCCGGTCACAGCATGGCCGGCAGCTTGAAATGATTCAACTCGACGCACACAGCATTGTTTTGCGAGCGACCAAGTGCATTGGCATGTATGTATATATGTATGTATGTATGTATGTATGTATGTATGTATGTATGTATGTATGTATGTATGTATGTATGTATGTATGTATGTATGTATGTATGTATGTATGTATGTATGTATGTATGTATGCATGTATGTATGTATGTATGTATCGCGCTGTAAATGATGCTATTTTTGCTGCGCGAAATCGGCGTATCTGGAAGCCAAGGTTCTTGCGAGTCACTTGGTGGGCGATCAAGTTGACCTTGTAGGAGCTCCAGCTCGTCAACTCCCAATGCAAGTTAGGAATGATGCCTAGTCGCATTGGTTTTTGGGGGTAGCCACTGTCGCTTGGGCCCGAGAGGGCTCGTATGTGGACTTCAGGTTTTGGCTTCGGGCCAGGAACGTCTTCCATGCAAGCTGCACCTTGGCCGCCCAAAGGCGCCCCTAGGAGCCAGAATGACACAGCGCGATCTCAAATAGGTACCTATGTACAAGATCTGCATGCTCGAAACCTCGCATAGTTTTAGCCGAAGCACCATGACCTCTCCATGGGGCTTTCCAGGCAAGCTCAAGCCCCGCGACATCGAACACTCAGCTAGGAACAACGAAAGAAGCAGGTTATACAGCGGACTCGCGCTCTGAAAGGCTAGCTTTGGGCCCCCAGGCGCATTTCAAATTTTCACACAGGAATGTCGAACCTGACTCATGGAATGCGCTATGCCACATGCCTGTGAAGGCGCGGTGCCCACATGCTGCACCCACCCGCTCATTGTTGCGAGAGCAGAAGATTAATGCGTGTTCTCATGAACCCCACAGAAGGCGCTGGGCAGATTGCCCGAGTCAAACCCTGGCCAAGCGAGACATGCAGATGCGTGATTGATGTTTACGCCGTCTTCTGTTCCACTTGCGCAACGATACCGATGTAAAGACGCACACACACACGCGCGCGCACACACACACACACACACACACACACACACACACACACACACGCTCTCTGCAGGGACCCGCTTGTGACCAGCGAGTCCGACCCTCGCCTGTTCAAGACCTCCATCGTGTTCTCCCTGCGTGAGGGTCCCGGGCAGCTGTTCAAGGCCCTCAGCGTGTTCGCACTTCGGGACATCGACATGACAAAGATCGAGTCGCGGCCGTTGCGCACCAACCCGCTGGTCGTCAGCGATGGGACCACAATGGGCGGCCAGCGCTTCAACTACCTGTTCTATGTTGACTTTGTGGGCACACTGGCTGACGTGCGCAGCCAGAACGCATTGAGACATCTACAGGTGCGTTCTGTGCTGCAATCAAAGTTGGTAATCAATTCAACAGTCAATCCAACGAATGAATTGATGTTTGGCCCCTTTCAACAATCAATTCAATCATGAACACACGATGATTTATTCGCCCTGAGGGCGCAGGGAGGCCCAGTTGATGTTTGGCTGACGTTCAGATGCATCGGCTGGTGTTCTGAGCCACAGCTTGCAGCACCCTGCTTGTGCCATGCAGAGCCCTATGCGGCGACCAGCCAGTGTGCTCTTGCCCAGCTGTTCCTACCTGCCGTGTTCTTTTTGTTGCAGGAAATCGCTCCCTTCCTGCGAGTGCTGGGCACCTACCCCATGGACATGGAGCTGGGCTTCACGAGCTCAGACGAACCCTTGTCAGCAAGAAAGGAGGCACTGACAGGCTTGTGACGCGGACATGCACTAGGACACAGCGTAGACAGGGATTGGACACGTTAGCAGTCAGGAGGGCCAACCTATATCCCTTTATACATAGGTGCATCACAGAACCGAGCTGTGTGGTCGGATAATTGGACGTTTGTGACCCCTGGTCTGGGCCAGCCCTCAACATGGGTTAGTGCAGACACCTATGACTCCTACTCTGTCCCGCTCAACGTGAAGGAGTACAGTTATTCATCAACCTGGTCATATTTGCGATGACGTCACGCTGCTTGTGTATGAGTGCTTGAGTAGAAGGACAGAGCAAGGACGCGCGCGTGCCAGGAATGGTCTTCGTTTGGCTGCTACTTTTCTACTCAAGAGTGAACTGAGCTAGCCTGCCTGTCAATACCTTAAGATTACTCAAATCGGCCCTAAAAACAGCAGTAGGCAACGGGCGACAGTCGTAGTTATGCCGGCTGTGGCTCGTCCTTCCAAGCGTTCCCAGATCAGGGTTGGCTCGCGGCCGCCTGGCTGGTCGGGCCGCCAAACGTTGACAAGCAGCGTCATGCCTCCTCCCGGATAGATGCGGCTGTTGAGGCGACGGTCGCCTACGTGGTCTTGCAAGAGCGCCTCCAGGTTCTGGACCGCTGTGAGGGTTTCGCTGTCGTTCGCTGTCGTCCAAGCCACCTTCGAGCAGTTCAGAGCGGCCATGCCTTGCGAAGTCCAACTCACACTCCAGGCAGACCATGTCTTCACCAAGACTACGGACGGCGAGGCATGCTAGCAAGCAATTCAGTGGGGCGTCATGCCAGCAAGCAATTCATCTTCAGACGCCCCAGCCGCCCCAGCACACCACCTGCACGATGCGAATTCGACGAACTGTGCGTTTCCGGCTGACAGGATGAATCCTGGAACGTTGCCAGTAGCAATGATAACTGCCAATGGCGCCTGGGTTTTGTCATATCAGCGTCCTGACAAACGACACTCACCACTGCCCTCGCGTCGGGCTCAAGGCTCGTGGGCGGCTTGCAGGAGCTGCAAAGGCCAGATGTCAGTGTCTTGGAAAGTGATTACGAGGCCGCAGGAGAGCGGAACGGATCTATGACTCATCACTTCAGATGACTCGCGCCCTCACCTTGTGACTCATATGGCTTGTTGTCACGCATGTTTGCCATGTGGCCTCACAGCTCACTAGCCACTCGCAGTGTGGACACTAAGACAATGGCATCAGCATGATGACCAGCACCAGCAACACCACCACCATGATGACGAGCAGCACAGCCACGACCATCACAAGAGGGGAGGGATTCCAACCCGTCCAACCTACATGTGAAGGGGATTGCGACACACCAGAATAGTAGTGGTGGTGGCCAACCCCCTCGAGGTGCTATCCTGTCCGCATACCTCGTTAGACGCCTGAAAACATGTGTCTTTGCCAGTAGCTGCTATGTGAGCTGTTGCTGAGCCAGCAGCCTGCACAAAGCTTGTTTGGTGGCCACGTTTTGATGTTGGCCTGCATGGCAGTCTAGCCATCTGAGTTTTTGCCTTTACGAACTTAATATAGGAATATCAGTTTGAGAAGCCAAAATCTGCTTTTACGAAGCTGCTGTGTTTGAAGTTGCAATGAGAATACGGTAGTGAGGTATAGGCTTGTTTTAGGCCGATAGAGGGCACTGAAACGAAGCGTTCTGCATCAAAAGACGCCCGTTTGGCGTTGGGGGCGGGGGCTCTGATGGGTTTCCTGTGTAAAAATACCGGGTTTACAGCTCGCTCCGAAGCAGTTTCAGTTCATGGGTTTGCACTGCTCAAGGGTCAAGCAAAACACGCTGCTCACACAAAGTTACCAGTATGGCGTTCAGATCAGGAATAAGGATGCCATTGGATGCGCCTTGACGAGATCTATCCAATGACACCCTCTTTGTCAAGTTTGAGTAGGTACAGGATGGCTTATGTCGGTTGGAAGTTCACTGGGTCTTCTTACACGAGGATTCACGGATCGCTGAGTGCGTGTGGTGGTGTGCAGCAGGCACGTGCACAGCTCATCAGGGAGTACTCCTAATCTATCCTGTAAACAGGGTCACTCGTGACCTGCTCATATTTAGCAGCGTCAGGGTCGAAATACGATATATCACGATATCAGGCAGTTTGGATAGCTATCACGGCACGAACTCAAGCTTTTGGTCGTGCCTCAGGCTGCAATACCAATCGGCATACATATTGACACATGTATGGGCAGGTGGTCTGTCAGGGCTCGCCTGCCGGCTTGCATTGTGCATCAGCTGCTAAACCAGTTGCAGTAACTACACGGTGAGATTTCCCTTTACTAGGAGCAATTTTGTGCAAATAGCTGATGTTTGCGTTGGACGTGCTTCATGGTGTACACTCCCTCCTCGTAACTATAGGGGTGTTAGGAAGGGTTCAGAGGAGCTCTTGTCACCGCCTGCGAGGGTTTAGGCGTAGTAGGTGCCTGGGCCTGGTGTGTCGTTTCCGTAGCCCTTGTCCCTCTGCAGAAACAGCACAGGCACACAGAAGCAGATGAGTGCGTAGCACAGTACGCCAGAAGGCAACACTGGAGCTGTCCGACTGGCAATCGTTGACCTTCAACCCCTGACCCCTATCACCAGACCCCTATCACCATAGGGTTTCCCTATGCAGCAAGCAAAAAATAGCTGGTTGGGACACTGATCTGCTGCCCTTGATGTCCTGACTCTCAGTCCTCCCCGCGCTCCTGGCCCTACTGCCAGAACCCTTGCCTCTGCAGCAGGTCGCCGTCCCACATGGCGTCAAGGGCTGCTTGCATTGCTTCCCTGACTCATCCCCTGTACCCTTCACATGCGTCCTGTCCCAGGGGCAGTGCTTGTGTTGGTCTCCTTTCCTCCTCACCTTTGCAGTCCCAAATCCCCATGAAGGATTGGTCTTCTTGATAGAGAGCGTCTGGCTGCCGAACGAGTTCACTACCTGTCCCGTGGCGGGGCCCGGCGACATCTCGCCGTAGGCTGCCTTTTCGTGCTCCTTAGAGATGAAGATCTGCAGAAGCATGAGCACAGCTCACGTGGGTATTGTAAAGCCACTTTGCAACACTTCGCAACACCAATTACATTGCCATGGCTTTGGTAGAGTAGACCATGCACATCACATCAGCAGTATGTGGCGGCTCACAGCCTTTGACCGCCTTGCCTTGTTCGTGGGAACATTCGTGGAGTCAAGTATGGGTGTCTGCATAGTAGTTAGTATTCCGATGTAGGAATACCAATGACACCCGCATTAGATTACAGACGAATCATGCAGGGGCTTGTGCTGTCCCTTCGGCCTGTGCGTGTGCATGTGCTGCCTGATCACCACACTGAGCAAGTGCAGTGTGGTTCACCTTCTTGGCTGCATCCCTGTTACTGGTGCCGATCTTGGCGCTGGGGAGGGTCTTCTTGCTGCTCAGCGCCTGCCGGCCGATGGCGTCGTTCTTGACTGTGTACGTGCCCACCCCCGGCATGTCACCGTTCTCACGGTGCCTGCATACGCACAACACACAATGTCCGTGGTAGAGCAGCCAGTCATGCAGTATCGGGATGGCTCACAACACAGTCATTCATGGCCGCACCATCCAGCCATGGCTCACAACACAGTTATTCATGGCCGCACCATCCAGCCATGACACACCAGGCAGCACTAGCTGACATCCAAAAAAAACACTAGCTGACATCCACGGCCCCAGCACAGGTGTACAAGGTCACTCTGCGGGTGTCACACTTGTGACGCCAACCTGTCACGAGTATGTCAACACCAGCACCAGGCGTGACCCACGCAACCAGAAAGACAGCGATGCAGCCAGGAAGCTGCCAGTCAGCATGCAGCTTTGGGAGCTGTGGCGAGGGTTGGG
>QAXH01005619.1:50159-66074 GCA_004335635.1 Chloromonas sp. AAM2
AGGGCAGCCAGATTGGCCCCCACAGGCCAGTGAAACTCGCTACACAGTCATGCCACCAGTCATACCTTGCTGGGGTTAGGATGAGGTGTCCTGTTGAAAACTGACTGTCTGACTTCATTGCCCATGTGTGAGCAGTGACAGAGAGTTGTCAATTGTTGGTTGTTGGACACTGACTCGGTACGTTCTGGTTGGTGCTTCAGTCAACGGACTTCCTGTGCTTGTAACTAGCAGGACTTCATACTGTCTCGTCTGCCACAGTGACTCATCAATCATGGACTAGTCAGTCATGTCCCAGAACTGGCAAACTTCTTATGCTGGACCAGCCTTACATGCCAGTTGAAACCTTCAATCATGCTGTGGCCTGTTGGTGACCCCAGTCTTTAGTGGTCTAACCTTTTTACCTGATGTAGGGCATGGGCAGTTACTACGTTATGTGACCAGTGTTGTCATGGGTCTGTCTACCAAGGAGGATGAGTTGGAGAGGATTGCGAGGCAGGGGCACTTTGGACTCAATCAGACACCCCACAGAAGGTACGTCTACAGACATGGCCTGCGCACCTGAAGCGGTCGCTGGTCCCTTGCTTCCATGCGGGCTGGCTGGCATACTTAGAGTCCCCCTGCTTGCCGAGGCCCGATGGGGTGCCGTATGTGCATGGACCCGGTGACCCCGCCCCGGCGTACGTTTTCATAAGCTCCTCATCAAGCCACACCTGATCAAGTGGAAGCAAGGACGGGCATGCCATAGTGAGAACAATTGTGGCACAGAAATTGTGGCATATTCTAATCAGTCATCTTAAAGGCTGGCATTTCAACTGTTGGTTGTCCTTGGCCAGCAAGTGTTAAAGCCACACAAGTAGCCGCACAGCTTGCTCCGCCCAAAGCACACGTGACCTGAACCAGGTGCTGCAACTCACTTTAGCTTGACCATCCCGAGTTGCTGTCCCAAACACTGGCCGTGGAAGTGTTTCACGTTTGCTCTCAACCATTGGGCCAATGCTGCCCTCCTGGGCGTAGGTGCCTGCATGCATGCAGGTAGCCATGACGTGTAAGCCGCCGCTGTCGCATGCTGCGGTAACCTGGGTAGGTCTCGCATGGTATAGCAGCGCACCTGGACCAGGGAAGGCTGCCCTGTTGTCCTTGGCTGTCCTAGTAGATGTGCCAAACCCAGGGGCTGGGAGCGACGAGTACCGAGAATCAGGCTGGGGTCCGATTGCTGAAAAAGTCTTGTATACTGGGCCCTGTGAGTTGTTGCCGCTCATGGCTTTGGTTTGCTCTTGCGAAAGGTAGAGCTGCGAACAGACGCGCAGGCAGAGTCTCTTGAGCAATCGGTGCCCTCCCCCCAGATGTCCGTACACAGTTTTGGCACGAGGCGCGCTGCTGCACGGCCTCCTATTAGCAAATCTGGCACACCCTGTTGTTTTGCTCACGGCATCGCTGCTTCCCTAGCTCTTAGACTTGGGCCAAAACGGGCACATTCTGCAGCATCTCTTCGGGCCGCAGTGCATTGATTGTTATTACCTTCATGTAGGCATCTCTGTGGGAAGAGCCGAAGCCATAGGCTGGATGCGTGTTGTTGTCGCTCTTCACTTGTTTTCCAAAACCAGAGCGGAGCATCTTTGTTGTAGCATCCTCATGGTTGCCGACTGTCATCTTGCTTCTGTTGTCTCCCAAGCTCCCCCGGAGCTGGGCTAGGGCACGATGTGTTTTGTGCAAGCGAAAGACACGGGTTGTTGAAAGCTGCACAAGTGTTGTACTACGCAAGAGCTTACGCAGTCCTTAACTGAATGGTGATCGCTCACACGATGCTCGGCGGGAAAAGCGGGGGCCGGCAAAAGTACGACAAAACGGGTACGACGGATTTTGAACAGAAAGACAGATGCCGGCCAGGAAGCTGGTCTTGCCCAGAGAACCACGCCTGCTGAACCTGTTGGGTCCGGTTCATCGCGTCTCCAGGAGCTTACATGTATGGGTAGACTGCCTTCTCAACACCAAATTCAGGCCAAAAACAGCTTAATATTCACAGAGTACGAACCTTCAAGCAAGTGAAGTGCTGCCCGTCCGAGCTGTAACCAATAATTCCCCGGCAACCCATCTCTTGAACACCATGCAACGAGTAAAGGTGAGAGGGGAAGCTCTAACAGAAAGGAACGAATGATGAGGAAATCAGATCCGAGGCCATGTGGCACACCTGGGAAAACTTTCGCACATCAAGAAAATGAGATGAGGAGAAGAAAAGGTATGCAACAAGGGAGCAACAAAGAATTGAAAGGAAGGACAGAAACTTGTACTGGCTATTACGCTGTACGAGGCAGCCAGCTCAGAGGCCTGTAACAGTCGTTTCGTATGCCACCATGCACTTTATCCAGCATGCAACCTGCCAGCTTCAACAGGCGCGAGGCTAGAGGGCACAGTCACCAGGTTCAAAGGCTTCAGACACTAACGTGATGTATCCTTCGTTGTGACGGATGTATGGATACATTTTGTATGACACATTTTGTGGATGCCAATCAGCACAATACTGAACGATTTGCACATGTTTTCAGGCCCCTTTTCTGAGTCTAACAAGGTATGCGGACAGGATAGCACCTCAAGGGGTTGACCACCACCACTACTATCCGGGTGTGTCGCAATCCCCTTCACATGTAGGTTGGACGGGTTGGAATCCCTTTCCTCGTGTGAACTCAAGACATAGTTATCTGCCCCATCTCTGCATTTTATGTTTGGGGGTCGATGCACCGCCTCAAGCCGTGCTGGCAGTCGGTCGCTTGTCAATGTCAAAGATATACACCTGCAAGCACAGACAGAGGTTACAGGCTCTTGACCCTCGAACTCTTGAAAGTGTGCTATAACCTCACAACGTGACAACTCCTGACGTCGAAAAAGGTCTGCAGGCGGCCGGCCACCACAGGCATTCCGCAGGTCGCCAGTTCCTTAGCAAGCACCCTGTGGCCAGCCCTGACCTGCTGGCGCTGCACAACTAGGGGTGACCTACATATGGGTAGAATTCCTTCTTCCGCCGAATTCCCACCTGCTCGAAAGGCAGCTCTCTGTCGCCCCCATGGTCACTCCGCTTGCCCATGTAGTGCGGGCGCCAGTTGTAGATGAGAGCATCGTCCTCCCGCCCAGCTGACCGGCCCCTGCGGCACCAACAGCACTTGTTCATGATTGTGTTCTTGACAGCGAAAACAGAGGAAGCCTTGCAATCGGTTGTAGCGTGCACACAGGCACTAGTATGCTAGACAACACTACTCAGGCATGCGCCCTGCGGCAGGTTTGACCGAGCCTTGGCTGACCAGCTGGTCATTGGTCAGCCAACACCCCCAGGTGTAGGGATAAGGCAAGTACAAGATCGTACAAAGGTACCGGTCAATTACTGCATCTGTCTGGAGGGGGCTTGCATCATAAGACTTGTGATTCACTTTTGATTGGGCTCAACATGGCGAAAGCAGAGGAGGCCATTGCCAGCAGTGGAGTCCAGAGGAACAAGCCGCTGCTCACTTGTGGGCGTTCTTCCTGGCCAGCGCGACGAAGCCCGCTGCCATGTGGTAGGCCGCGTCCGTTGCCTCCCGCGTGTGGGGCAGCGCCAGGCCCTCTGTCCACTCGTAGGGAACCTTCTCTAGGTGGAAGGCAAGGCCTGACAACAAGGCACGATGCAGGGGTAAGAAGGAAGGCGCACAAGCTACGCGTACGGCTTCAGTCCAAGAAACAGTACCGCGAAATTGTGCACCCTGCCTGCTGCCAAAAAGCCAAGATGTGTCACCAGGCGGTGAAATCCTCAACCGCGAACCGCCTGCTCACGTGCCCCAAGGTGCCCTGCCTGCCTACCTCACTCTACCCCTAGATACCACATGAGTCCCTTTAGCCAAATGCAAATATATAGCTGTTAATCATGTGTGTTCCTCAAGCTTAATGCATGTGATGATCAATAGCTGTGATGCATGTGCGCACCAGAGTCTGGTAGCTGGAACTTCTGCAGTTGGTTGCTGTGCCCGCCTGCAAGCTGCTGTTGCCCGAATAGTCAGAGACCCGTTTTTCTCTGAATCCACTGCATTTACTGGATTGACTGGATTTACTGGATTGACTGGATTTACTGGAGTGATCTGCCCGTGACCCACCCATGACTGGGTAGTCCTTTGCCTCAATCATGGAGATGTAGGTCTTGTTGTCCCGGTCCATCGTGCGGGCAAGCACAGTGAAGGTCTCGCCCAGGGCCGGGTAGCGCTCAAGCGAGGCGTCAACCAGGCCTGGAAGATCGTCATCACAATCCAACAAGCACCCTCTTGATGTCTGTGTGCAGTGCTGACTTCACCTGCTTTTCTCTCTGCACGTGAGTACTCAAAAGTAGTATCCAATTCATTTACCCTTCAGTACCCTTTCAAGCTGGGAAGCACTGATCATGGGCACGAGCAGCTTGGAACCAGCAAGGACTGACCCTTCAGTACCCTTTCAAACTGGGAAGCACTGATCATGAGCACGAGCAGCTTGTAACCAGCAAGGACTGACCCTTCAGGAACACTTGCATGCTGATGCGAATTCGGAGGGCTGAGTTTGAGTTGGCCGCTTACCGTAGTAGTGGTTGTGCATTGCAATGGGCAGTTGCTGCAGGTTGTCGGTTACCCACGTGGGCACATGGGCGAGCATGCGGCTGTGCTGTGCCTCATCAGTCCATGTGACATGCGTGGGGTGGTTGTGGGCATTCACGCTGCGACCACAGAATGGAAAATAGTGCAGGTTGTTCTTGGTTCACAGAAGACCCGACGTTGATGAGTCAGTGTCTGTGACTGTGAATAGAATGAGGGGTCAAGGACAGGACAGAAGCGTCTCAACACTGATCTGTAGATGGCGAAGAGAAGTCTCTGACTTGCAAACCAGCGTGGGTCCTTGGCACCCAAGAAACAACACGCTACCCATGTAAGGAGTGGTACATGGAACATGTAAGCTACGGTAGCTACTTGCCCGTGGGACTGTCGATGTGACTGGTTGCGACAGACCACTGGGGTGCGAGGCGGGTCACTTCGGACATTCTTGGAATTGCCGGTAAGGAGTTGTACATCAGGTTTCGCAGCACTCACGGTTCCAGCGCGTACTGATCACGTGATATCAGGGTCACCAGCAGCTGCAGCCCCAGGCACGTACCCAACACCTGCGAGGATTCACGGACAGGTATAAGCGTGTGTAGAGCAGGCACTGTGCGGCTGCAACCTGTTGTTTGCAAGCAAACGCTTGTGGCTGACTGTATGGGCGTTGTTACGATACAATGTCAGAGCCCAGCCATCCCTCGATGATTGACAAAGCCATTCCCGCAAAGGGTGGCCACCACCACTACTACTATCTCGATGTGTCATAAGTCGCTTTACACGGGCTTGATACCCTTGTGCACCAGAGCTAGTACATCATCTGGACTGGACTGACTTGTAAATCTGAATCATGGGACTGACCATGACTGCGTGAGATGAAAACGTACAGTGGGCCCCACACATGCCCTAGCCTGGTGTGTTCCTAATCCAAGTCACCTAGGCGCCAGACTCGAGGCACGCACATGTGTGTGAGCGTCTAGCCCGGCTGTTGCAGCCTGCCATGCCCAGGTGTCAGCCCTGCCTGACCTCTTCTTGTCTTGCCTTGTTACCTCATTATCTTATCTTGCTACTATGCTGTCTGCAACGAAGGTTAGACCTACAGGGACCGAGGCTGGGAAAGGACCAGGGAAGGAGGCTGATGAAAACAAGTCCTCATGGGGGCTGGGACCGCCCGGCCTGACATGCGCCCACTGCCGTCCCATTTCTTCCTTTTTTTCTTTTGTATGCTGTCTTGCCTGTCTTACCGGGAATACAGTGCCTTGATTGTTGGCCTCAATGGCTAGATCGTAGAACATCTCGGCTGTTTTGAACCACGTGGTGGTGGTTTTCAGCGGGTAGTTGCCACCGGGAAACACCACACCGTTGCACATGTGGAACCTGAGGCGCCAGGAGGACGTGTTAACAGGAGAAACGCTTGATGGCAAGGATGGTGCCAGCAGTGGAGGTCTAACAATCAGGAGTGCCCTGTTGTACGGCATGTACTGAGCTTCGTCATACCATACAAAGGCAAGATGCATTTCATGTGCATCCGTTTGTTCTGGTCAGTTCTCCCATATGAACAAGCATCAAGATTTGCCATCCTCAAGTGAGATCCCCGGAAGCGTTTTCCTGGGAAGCTGTCCGGAAGCTGAGTCAGCACATCACCTTCGAGTCCAAATCGCACCTACCCAGGCAGGCGAATACACCCACAGTGTTTTCCTGACACACACAGTGTGGCCACAGTGCCGGTGAGAACCACGCTCAGCAAATCGCGACCCCAGGTGGACACTTGCTCCCCACAACGGGCACTTACAACACCGGTTCCAGTGGTACTCCCAGGAATTGTCCCAGAACTGGCAAACATCTTTTTTTGAACACACTTGGGCAGGTTGGCGGCAAGAAAGCAACCCTGGTGCAGCAACTGCCAAAGCGGATACCCACATTTCCTTGATCTCCTTCTCACTCATGTCATACAACACGGGTGCCACGCGTGCCCCAGCTGACTCCAGCCACTTGACGTAGCCGGCTGACAGGTAAGACTCGCCCGGTCCAGCCAGGTCACCGGGCTGCGAGCACACAGCCAAACAATTTTATCTGTACTGGAGCCGGCATCACTCGGTCAAACTGTACTGAATTGTACTCGACAGCTGCTGTGGTAAGCCACATCATTCGAACAATTGTGACTTGTGAGGTGCTGTAGTGGTCTGTGTTGCAGCTCGCCATTCCCAATATTGACTTTTCCCTGGGTGTCAGCTGTGACTGGAGCTGTTTAAGCTGACCGGATAATCATTAGCTGAATAATGCATTCGCCGCATCCAGAGTCGCCTGTGGCTGGCACATGGGTAACACCACTTTTCCAGGGTCTGGAAACTCGCGTTTAGTATCGGCTTTGCGACTACCGAGCCGATCTGAATAATTCAGAGAGTCGACAACAAGCTCGTCGATGTACTGTGAAAGTGAAAAGCCTCATTTCGTCCGTTGGGACATCACGCCATTGTTGCGTTCCGTGGCTTTCTCCGACATTGGCCCACCAAGCGCCCACCACCAGAAACTGAGCTACAACAACCCGGAACGCGTGAATGCGGCGAGGATGGTAGAAGTCGTCCAAAGCATCCGGGCAGCGCGCTAGGGTAATTACAGGGTTCAACTTGTATTTCGGCAGCATACCAGGGCGTCACACAGGCATTGGATGCAGCTGAACATAAGTATGTAAAGAGCACAATGCCTCCGAAGCTAATCCCATGGCATTACTTGTTGCAAGCTATCCGACAAGCTGTTCGGCACCTCAATTGGTGGCCGGGACCAGCAAATATATAGTTGATGAAGGTCATGGTTGGCAGATTGTGGCCCGCGGTGCTTTCGGTCTGGTCTCACTTAACCAGTGTGGGGAAGGTCTGCGAAGGTTCACCCTTCTAGCTTCAATGGTCTCATTTAAAAAACGCCAAGTGCTCGACAATCAGCGATGTAGCTACCGATCTCTAGTTCACGACAGGCACTCGTTGCAGCGGCACCGCATTGGATTTGACATGTGTCTAGTGAATAATGTTGTGTTTACCCCGTGGTCGTTTATTGACGTGCTGATTGAGAACATGCTGGTGACCAACCTGACTTAGAAAGGCAGATGTTGCCCCTGACCCCTGAAGTGTACAGCACTGTTGCTGTTACCTGTGTGAGGATGCATATGATGGGTCGGTTTGTCAGGTCTGGCTCGTCGTCTGTCCCTGTTTCAGCGCTGTATTGAAGCACCTGAGGCAAGACACGTGCATGCAAGTACACAGGCTTGTGTAGTCTACATCCAGAGGTAATTCGCATGAGCGGGAGGCGGGAGCAGCATCAACATTAACTCAGTGTGCGCGTGGACCTTCGGTCAACTATGGGGGTTGCAAGAACCAGCCGAAACAGCGCGGTGATCAACTGCCAACTGGCTACTATCACCATGCGATGGCATGCTGCGATGGCACGCTATCTGAATGGTACGCATCTTGGGAATCATCCAAAGTCATTGACATCGCATCTGACTCACACCTTTGCTTCTCCTTGCGTTGTGATAGACTGATCGAGCCTGCGCGAGACTCCGATGCAACAGCGATAAGGTCAGTGCTGGTGGGCTGCCAACGAGCAGTGGTGGGCAGAAAATGGCGGTGACATCGCTGCACTCGCCTGATGCATAGAGACAAGTTCAGCTGTACCAGGAATGCCACCATCAAGAAAAGCCTGTGGCACCCCATGTTATCGTACGGCGCGTGACCACTATCCCAGACACAGGAATCGCCAATACGACAACCTTACAGTGGATTCCAAGTGCTGCTTGCAGAAGCAGTCTCTGCAAAACAGGCTTGTAGGGTTGTTTGCACGTTTCTATGGTCGTGACGTCACCCATGAGTGAACTACATGGTGAGCACCACCAAATCCGAGGTAGTTGATTATTCTGAAACTCGATGCTGTCAACACCACTTCAGACAGTTCATCCCACACGCTCTACATTGCTGCCCGGGCCCGTAACGCAGCGTTCTGTGGGTGTCCGACGCCTGCGCGGCATTGCATCACAGATGAACGAGCGGAGTGGTAACGACGAAGACGCAAAGCGGATCGATAGCGAGCACAAGGAGGCCATTAATAACTACTTGAAAGGAAACGTGGTTGAGGTGAGCGTTCACTGGGGTTCACTGGGGTTTGGTCCCGTCATACGCCAAAAGCCTAACCTATTCTTTGAACCGCATCTCACCGTCAAACACGCTCATTTATGTTTTCCTGTCATCAATTGCATAGTTGTGCACATGACACTCAGCACACAAGCATGCACCAGGCATGCCGGGCAGGGCAAGTCCGTTTGGCAGCACTGGCTCATTCCTGCCATTGCTCATCCCTAGCAAGCTCACGGTCGCAGAGCACGGCATGCTCAAGCCACCACAACAGGCGCGTAGCTCAGTCGCCTAATAGCAGGGTCAGCTTATGGTGGCGACAACACATAGTTACAAACGCATGTTGCTTGTTCCATGTGCACAGATAGAGGAAGAGAATGAGGGCGACGTCAGGCCAGGAGCTGGCAAGCTGAAAGTGCTGGCTGGAGCGGGAGGGGCGCTAGCCGGCGGCGCGCTGGCAGGGGTGGCCATAGCGGCAGCAGGTGGGCACGTGTTGATTACATCAAGAAACCGTCAGAGGACACGAGACCGCAAGGGGTGTGTACCACCCTGACCGACCCTGAGCAAGGAAGAAGGAAAAAGGCACGAAGAACGGCAGAAAGGAAGATAACCGACTGCGGAAAAAGGAAGAAGGAAAAAGGCACAAAGAACGGCAGAAAGGAAGATAACCGACTGCGGAAAACCGAGAAACCAGGGAACGGAACATAGAAGGCACATGCAAAGGGCACATGGGTGGAAGTACATAGGAAAACAGTCAGAGGGGTGGGCATTCAGGTCAACGGGGTCCCATGGGTATGAGTTGATGTCGAGCCTGGCTTGCTGGGTCGGGCTGGGCTTGGGGCAGGGGGCGGTTTGGCCGTGGTGACAGCTGGCCGGCGGTTGCACACGGAACCAGTCTGCACGTTTGAAGCTGTGATGGGCCAATCAGTCAGAGGCCAGGGCCAGTTCTTGGGTGCAGCCTGGCCAGCTGCTTTACCTGTGAAAGCCTCTGCCTGGCCTTGCTGCCGCCCACCGCAGGCCTGCCGCTTGCGACTGTAGGCACGGGAGCGGCGGTTATGGGCGCCGTGGCGGGGGCAGCCGCGGGGCTAGCGGTCACCAAGGAATGGGTGCGGGGCGAGAACATCAACGCGGTAGGTGGGCAGAGGTGTTGGCTGGGGAGAACACGGCGCGGGCAGGCCGAACGGATCACACTTGAGACGTGATTCAGCTGTGGTGGCGTGCTACGGTGATTGGGAAATATTGCGAACTAGTTTGCCGGCGCGCTTGCTTCATCACTTATGCAAAGCAACCAGTCAAGAGTTTGTCTTTGCTCTCCAACAGGCATCCTAGGAAATCCAACGGAAGGTCATCTGTCCCTGTCTGCAGGCCATGGAGTTTGATCAAGCACGTCAGCCGTCCGCTGAACAGGACGAAGCCACTTGCAACGAGGCAGGTGCCAACACACTGCAGGTGGGATACGTGATGATGCGTTGCTGGTCACGTGCTGGGGCTGGTCACATGCTGGGGCACTGGTACAGTGACAAGCACGCATGCTTCAACGAACACATGTTTAACACTAATGGCTCTTAGATCCATTTTTCTTTTCTTACGTTGAGACTGGTTCTGTCCTTCTACACACCGGGCTTGTTGTATATGTAGCAATCACAAGCTGCCAGTGTCTTGGTGTCTCAGTGGTACCACGTGTGTGTGTGTGTGTGTGTGTGTGTGTGTGTGTGTGTGCAGGCGGGTGAAGGTGCAGAGGCTGATGAGGCCCCGGCTCGTGTCTTCGCAGTGGGCCGCCACCACCACCACCACTCACCCGTTAGGCACGGCAAGGCCCAGGAGCCAGCAGGCAGTCAGGAAGGAAAGGAAGAAAAAGACAAGAAGAAGATGTGAGCAGGCTTGCAGGCCTTGTTCTTTGATCAAGTTTGTGCCGGACTGACCAATCAAGTCGGACCATCTGACTTTTCATGACAAGCTGGCAACATACTCTGTAGATACTGTATACATAACCGTTGACGAGGTTAGACTGTTCGCGCCAGGCCAGGCCACGCCAGGCCATGTGCTGAGCCACGAATTCACTGATAACAGGCTGGATGCCGTTGCTGTGAGAATTCCAGTGGGTTAGCTGTGATAGTGACATGAATCTTGCACGTTGACAGCAAGCATGTGCAGAATCCTGCCGCTATAGACTGAAATCGAATTGTTGCGTACATTGTTGCGGTTGTTGTGATACAGGGCATTGTAAAATTGTTCTGGTGCTGGTGACATGTTACGAACAGCTGCGCATGGTAACTACAATGCAGCACAACTGTAAGGCAAGCAGTCGCCACAAAAAAGGCCCACCTTGCTCCAAAGTTGCCGTGCTCTGGCCCATTCCACACTGGGATTCGCTGCTGTACATGTGCTCCTTTTACTTTAGCATTACATGGTGTACAAGCCAAAAATTACAGCAATACTTCATACCGATAATTTAAGTCAGGTCGTGGAGCAACTACAACCGCACGACTAGTTTCACACGAGGGGAGAGATTCCAACCCGTCCAACCTACATGTGAATGCGACACACCAGGATAGTAATGGTGTTGGTCAACCCCTCGAGGTGCTATCATGCGGAACGGTTCTTAATCAAACATCCTGTATTGGAGCCCAAACTCGCTCCATTTAGCATACAGTGCTCCATCACAACTGGAGCCTCTAGCAAACCAAGTTGCATCACCACGTCTGCTGAGGTGCCATGAAAATTGTTCAGCATACAAGCCCCATCAAGTCGAGAAACAAGCTTGTTGTGCCGACCGCCTGCCTGACGGACCCAAGCATGCATGGGGGGAACACGGCCGGCTTCATGCAATTTTGGGTCAAGCGACCTAACACAGGCACAGTGGGAGGAGTACACTTTCAAAAGAATGACAAGCGTTGCTACCTTTGGTTACTCTTTAGTCTTCCTAACAGCATCCCATGGTCGGCGACGTTGTTGCCTTTGAACTTTCAGTCTGATGCTGGGAGGACGTGAATGGCAGATGAAAGGAAAGGTGGTATGAGTGGTATGTGTTCTCACAACCGGTTGTATGCCTAATCGTTCGGAGCGTTTTAGTATGCGTTTTGTGTACTTGTACTGATGCCAGATAAGTGGAGCTTGAAAAGGAGTCGTGTGTACGCCATCTAGTGCATCCTGAGACGTTCTGTGCAAGCACTTGACCAGTCTTCTTGGGCTTGCCTTGCTGGCATGAAGGGTGCGTCGATGTGCTCCAGCATGCTTCGACGTGCTCCAACATGCCGGCCATGGGCCTGCTCTATGTTGTGTGCACACCCAGTTTTCCCGCCCGTTGCCCACGTGCCCCATGTGCCTGTATGTGCAGGCTGTCACCATGTCACAAGAGGGGAGGGATTCCAACCCGTCTGTACTACTGGACTTGCGCTGTGATAGACTGATCGAGGAAGTAGATGCACAACAGATCTCGCGCATGTTTGTCCCAGATATGGCAAACTTGTTTTTGGTCATCTGTGTTACAATTATCGCACAAGCAGTCAAGACCCACAACGACTCAACTCTCTCCCATATCTCTCCCACCACAACGAAATGGCATGCTGTTTGTCCCTTCCGCCCTCTCAATTCACTACTTGTGCTTTACGCCTCACTCCAACCTGACGTTAGATACGCTTAGTTCAACATGGAACGCATTCAGGCATGGACGCATGTGCGAGATTGCAGTGAAGCAGGGTGCTTGCATGCCACCTCCCACGTTGTGCCTGGCGAAACGTGACTGTGCAGCTGCACTAGTCACTGTCCTTTCACGCCCTGGCCTTCCAGCTCCTGGAAACCGCAGCCCTCCTGCGGGTCCTACTGGCGGGCGGAGCGGGCGGAGGCGGCACTGGCAGGCCCTCGGGAAAGAAACCGCCGCCACCCTCGCAGCGCGCCTTGCCCGCGCATAGCACCAGCAGCGTCTGCTCCAGCGTCCGAACCTGCACCAGCAATGCTTCTTTGTAGCCTCTTCGTAGCCTCTTCGTAGCGAACCAAATCTAGGGAATCGACAAATGCATGAGTGGTTCAACATGTAGCCAAATCAGATCTGGGAACGACAGAAACCGCACGGGTCGTTCAAGAGCAGTAGGTACACAACAGGCGTTTGTCTTGGAGTTGGGTAAGCCAGTTTCGTAAGGGTACGAATAACTACTGAGCGTTTTTTACAATGATTTCAGTACTTCAGTAACTACTGAATGGTGTCCATGTGTGAGTGCGCACCTGTATGAGCCCCATACGATCACGCGGGGCCACCACCGGCAGACCGTCCAGGCCCTCCAGGCTGCAATCGTTGGCCGCTGGGCCCTCGTCTGGGCCCTCGCCACTGCCCCCGCACGTGTCCACACCGGCGCCATGCACGCTGCTGCCGTCCCAGTGCGAGCGGAGCTTGGCTAGCCAGCTGGCCACCTGCAGCACACATGCACTCACACAGCAGCTGCCATTTTTGACAACCTGTCATCATGCCAGCGGGCTTGCCCTGTCCTCCTCTGATCTCATTGCAGACCTCCTCCACATCAGACTCCACATCAGAGAATGCGTGAGGTCCCTTCCCTGCCTGTGTGCTCACCCCAAGGCACGATAAGCCAACCTCTCACCTGCCCCACAGTCTCATCCCTGGGGTACAGCCTGTGGTTGACTCTGGGCAGCAGGGCCGACCGCACCGCGCCTGCGACGGACACAGCAGGCAGGCAGCGAATCCGTCGTTAGGCGAATCACGTGAGCACACACGCAGGGGTGGGCGGACAGGCGTCAACCAGCAATGAGCAACTGCATATGCAGGCATGCAGAGGCAAGGCAGGCCGACTGCAGCCACACCAGCCCCCCTCGCTGCAAGTATGCTCTCATGTTCATACAAAGCTCGACGTACTGATGAGCGTGGGAAGCTTGTGAATGTGAGCCGGGCTGCTAAGGGAGGTGCAGACAACCAGGCCAAGGCGGTTTTATAGCCACAAGACCACACTTTGTAATCAGGCCCTTTGGTTTGGTCCCTGGCTCACGAGGCGTACAAGTACTGGAACAATTGTACAGGAGTCCACTGCTGCCCCTGCCCCAGTTGGCCGTGTGACTTGCCTGCATGGTACCCCTCCACAGCCATCATGCGCGTCACTAGTGTGCTGGCCTCAGTGGCAGACATGGCAGACAGGGTGGCAGCCAGGCCCTGGCAGGGTGGGGCAAGCAGGTCATGTTCTTGAGGATGCCTTTGGAGTGCAGGATAGCGGGCTCTGAAGCAATGCACCTGAAATAATATTCCAGGCTAACCCCAGAAGGCGCTGTTCTGATATGTGTAACAGCAGGCACAAACCCACAGGGCACCCAGTTGCCTGATTGCTCGATATCACTTCTGCTTGTGCGTAACCGGGAGTGAGGGGGCTGAAAGGGAAGGGTGAAAAGGAAGGGGGGCGTGAGTGGGGTGAGGGCAAGCAGGGGAACAGAATGCGCTTATGTGAAGATGCTGGCTCACCCTAGCAAGCGCTGTTTTGACGCGAGGGACAGAACAGCAGGGGCAAGGCAGCGGGCACTGAGCAGCCTACGTGCTGGTACCACTTCAGGAAGTGAATAATCAGGCCTTTCCATGTTGCGCGCTGAATTGCACACCTATGGCGATGGGGGTTGGGGGAGGGCGGGGCATAAAGTTGGGGGTGCATGACGACCAGGGTTATGCAGGTGCATGACCGGGGATTTCATGCAGGGCAGCGGGCGTCAATGACCTAGCTGATGCCCGTCTTAAGCAGGAACAGATAATCGTCGTCAGGAATAGAGGGGAGGGCATGGGCAAGTTCATCGTAGTGTCCATGGCCTGGCTGATCCATTGTCGAGGGCCACAACACAGACATTGTGCAGGCACAGGTGGCCTACCGTGTACGCTGAGGGCTCCAGGTCGGACAGGAAGAAGGCGGACAGCAGGAAGTCAACATCACTGCAGGCAGGAAAGCACTCTTGAGTCATGACCAGCGGACGGTGAGTGCCGGGGGTTGCGGAACTGGCAGGCTGTACGATGAACGGCCAAGCGCCCTCGTGCACATTTGCTGGTGCGTGGAAAATAACGCGAGGTGCCTCCAGCACTGTCAGAACCCTTCAAAAGAACATAGGTGTCCCTACGGCAGCGCCCGCCTGCACATCTGAGCATAAGCTACAGGACAGGCATCGGAATCCGCTGCAGGACTGGCCCTGAGCGGCAGTAGCACCCCAGTCACCTCGCGTACGGGTCAAATTGCGGCGCCATGGGCCTTCCCCGCCACAGCTTTGCCGCCTGGTCCGCTGCCGCGCCGAAGGCCGGCCCCAGGTCGAGCTGTGGCAGCGCCACCGCCTGGTCGCCCAGGATCGAGCGCAGCAGCCGCACGTGTGACACCTCGTCCGCGGCTATGTATGCAACCATGTCCTGCAGCCATCAAATGCCCGATCAATCACCCTGCCCTGAGTCCAGTCCAATCAACAGATGGGTGAGCGTGTGAGGTGGGCACACACTGCACATACCAAGGCTAGACCGACGGCTTGGAGCCACACATGCAGACAGTCGGACGCAACATGCCTCGCAAAAAGCGTCTGTCTATTGCACTAAGCTGGGCACGAGTCTCCAGTATTGCACAGAGAGACCAAAGTGTCTTGCTCAGGCATTTATTTTTGATCATGTTGGTTTGGGGAGTGATTCGCTGCAATGACACACCCTCCGCGCCATTAAAGCTGCACTAAGAGCTATGAAGGCTGCGCCATTAAAGCATGCGGTATACCGCAGGAAGAGCAATGATGCAGTCGGACGCGACATGTCTCGCAACAAGCATCGGTCTATGACGACATGTTGTTCGACGAAGGCTGCACTAAAACTATGTTTGACAAGAATATCAACAACAAGGTGAGAGCGGTGCTGGGGTATGTGATCACTGCTGTGATGGCAAACCAGCAGGGTCATCTATGCATGTGACCGATGGGCGCAGCAGAGAGGCAGTGATGCATAGCACAACAAGCAGGGATCTCTAGGCTGTTCACGAGATGTGGAATGGACGGGCAAGGAAGGCTTGCCGCCCTTTCCCTTGTTATTACTTGGTGATAAGCTAAGGCCTGAACCTCAAAGGTGACCAATAGATTACCTATTCCACCCCCCGCCCGCCCCACCCCTGCTCCTGCTGAGCAGTCCTCCTTGGACTGAAGGCCATGTAAACAACAACAACAACAACAACAACAACAACAACAACAACAACAACAACAACAACAACAACAAC
>QAXH01005621.1:0-15152 GCA_004335635.1 Chloromonas sp. AAM2
CCCCCTGACACCATTGCCCACACAGTCCCTTGTCAGGTGTCCTTCGCCCCACCTCGCACACCAACACGTCCACATGCGGTGTGCGCTTGAGCTGAGGCATCAGCAGCACCAGCAGGGGTGGCAGGTCACGGTCTGGTAACAGCTTGCGCAGGCGCCGGGCAGACGAGCATAGGAGCCGCAGGGACACTCTGAGAGACACGCAGAGGCACGTCAGGCGGGTCTACATGTGGCAATTACCCATAGTAGTCAGACACTGGCATCCATATATATATATATATATATATATTTATGTATGTATTTACACCAGGGAAGCCGTCAGGGACACGGAACTGGCATCCATGAATGCCTGGACCGGGCACAAGAGCACAGAAGCCTGGTGTAACTCTGACAGCTTCTTTGTTGACTCTATGATGGCACGTAGTTTAACTAGTTGTCACGTACTTTACAGCGATGCCTTCTGAGCCAGCAGCCCAGCTTGTACGACACGTACTTATATACATGGACTTGGTGGTCACGCTCAGATGGAGCAATTACTGGCCATGCTTCAAAACAATCCCTACAGAAACAGACTGCAACTGGTACTACTGTAGTTATCAACTGGTTGGTTTTATCCATCATACCAGTGTTCTTGACTTGAGCAGTTGTTCCAACCAGGGCAGAGATTGGCCGAAACAAGTTCTGTTCAGCCTGGTAGAGTACTTGGTCTTTCCCTAGTAGAGTGGTTCCCTTTACAGGCAATCCCTTTACAGCGAGAACAGACAAGGTAAAGCAGACAATCTGTAGCAATGCCTTGACAAGCAGCGGCCCAGCTTGTATGACAGACTTCTGATCAGCATATACATGGATTCAGTAGCGCTCCTTCACGTTCAGATGGGATGATCATAGGCAACATAGGCCAAGCACTGTGATCTCCTTCAGAGGCAGCGGCCCAGCTTGTATGACAAACTACTTCTTTAGTCATTAAATGGTCGGTTGGATTCAGTTGGCTTTGGTCCGCACCTGAGGGTGTAAGGGCTGTTGGCAATCAGGTAGCGAGGCTTGATGTACGGCATCTGCATGCAAGCGCACAAATGGCAGGGTCTGTGTTGGAGGCCGCATTGGACCATGTGTGTGGCCTGTGCAAAGCTTGATGAATGAAGGTGCATGTATACGAGAAGCACTGATCACAGAAGCGGACTAGGTGTGCACCTGCCATGCACAGGTTTGACGAATTCTGCAGGCACATCCTGTGATGCAAACCAAATGATTGATCCAGAATTGCGTTCATTCAATACTGGGAGCATGAGGCACACTAGACTGCAGTGAGTGTGCAGCTGGGGCAATTCAGAGGATTCAGAGGACAATTCAGAGGATTCAGAGGACAATTCAGAGGATTCAGAGGACAATTCAGAGGACAATTCAGAGGACAATTCAGAGGACAATTCAGAGGAAATTCACATGCAAGGATGACTCTGCAATTGTCAACAATAAATATGTTGGTGCATGCATTCATTCACTCGCACAAGCGAGGCATCGTGCAGATGGTTTTGCATGTAATGTATGCATCTGCCTACCCATGTGCCCGCCTGTCAACTGACCTTGTTTTCCAGGCCCAGGAGCGTCACGACCTTCGAGCGCAGCACACGAGCGTCACATGGCATCATGCCCTGCAGCACGTGATCAATCATATGGGCAAGCAAATGGTACTACTGTGACCAGATGTTAGGTCACACGACATGACTGGCTGCCAATAGATGCATGACTGGCTACCAATTCCCTGCAGCACATGGTGACTGTTGAGCATGTAAAGGGCATAGCTGGCATTTCACATGGGGAGCGCTTTGCCACGCTAGAATATAACTTTAAGATAGAGGGTTCCCAGACCCTTCACTGAGGATGCAGAGTGTCAATCAGTCAAGGATGTAAATGGCATCACTGGCTGTTGATAGAGGCGTTACTGGCTACTGACAGAATCATGACCGGCTGCAATCTTTGATGGATTGATCTGGTCACACGTAGACACAGCATGGGGGTAATCGCGCCCAGAGAGTTAGGCAACCGTGCGAGCATGCAAGAACCTACTAGGTTTACCAAAGGCATGCTTGTTTTTTCTTGTCTTTCCTACCAAAGGCACGCTTGATGCAAACAAGAGAAGCACCGACCTGCAGACATGGTTTCTGCCTATCCATGTATGCTGCCTTTACGCACTGTGTGCCATATGCACTCTATCCACCCAGCATCACTATCATCACATGGCATCCTCCGGGTAGGTATGCAGCTCCTCTCAGTCATCCTAGTGTTCGGCCCTCGTCCATGCCACAGCTACTGTTTGTCACACACCCCCTTGCATCGCCCCAGAGTAACGGCACGGGAAGGCCAGATTGTGCTACGTTGGCCTTCTGGCGAGGAGCTGCATGTCTGCCTTTAGTTGCTGGTGAGTTGAGTGCGGGGTTATAACACAGACTTCTGGGCTGGACATTGTTCAGATTGACTTTGCTGTTGTTGACAAGGGTGCAGTGGTGACCAGTAGGTTACCGGCAACTTCCCTTCTCCCTTGCCCCCGCTGAGCAGTCCTCCCCAGACTCAAGGCCATGTAAGCAACAAGATCAACAACAACATAACATGGCATCCGCGCATTAGCACAAGGCAACGTTTTACCCAAAAGTGACATTGTTACACGTTTGCCAGATTCACCACGAGTCCGTTTGAACGTAGAAACAATAGCAGGTGGGCCTGCGGTGCCATGGCAGTTGGCTGTATACGGTTACCTTGGCCACTTGTGACAGGATCATGGCCACTGTCTCCCGGCTCAGCTGCAGCTCCCGCCCGTACTCTGCCCTGCGCTGGGCATTACACATGGACACGCCTATCAACCCCTGTCGGAGATGTGTGTTTTCCGTTTCCTTTTTCCCATTTGGTTTCCATGGTGATGCCTGGCAAGAGCTCACTGAGAAGCTGAAAGGTGAAGTGAGAACATAGCCAGGGCGTGATTCAGCCATGTACCCTGGTGTGTGGACCAGCCCCAGACCTCGCTCTGGCCAAGTCCTATTGAGTCACCAAGTCTTGCAATGGGGTCAATCATCATCACCCATGTTAATTGGATACAATCACGGGCATACGACCGGCCAAGGGTTCTGCGGTGCACGTCCCCATCAACTCAGCTGTCAGTGCTGTCAGAGCTGTCAGTGCAGATGTAACTGGCCAAACTGCAGCATGGCTTTGTTGCGGCTTGCCTTTTACACGACAAGCAACTCTTTGTTAAGCCATAGAGGGGGGCCACAGATGATCATGCCTTGACGATAGAAAAACGGTGGTCAGGCACACAAAACTCAATGCCAAGACCCTGCAAGGGCAATACTGGACTGTCAGAACAACGCAAGGATACAGATGATTAGTCATTATGTGCACATGACGCTTGATGTCAAGCCCAAGCAGGGCAATACTGGACTCACCAGAGCGCTGAAAACTCATCCAATTGCTGGCCACTGGGGCCGACTAGCTGATCCATGAAACCCTCTGGCAGCAGTGAATCACCGGGCCCACCACTCAAGCCCTGACCCAGGCTCTCCTCCTCGTCTTCCTCCTCCCATGCAGGCTCCGCTGCTTCTTCATCCGTGCCTGTTTCTATCTTGCTTTCACGTGCCCATGCTGTTGAGGCACGTGGGGTGCTTGCCCCTGCTGCTGCGTTGCGTTGGTCAGTGGTAGTTGAAGCTGCTGTGTTGTGCAGGGGGCGGAGCAGCCACGTCATGCTGACAGCACTGTTATGCCGCTTCGTGCCGAGTGTAAAGCTGTGGTTGATGCCGGGGGCAAGTTTGGCCCTGCTGAGAGCTGAGGAGGGACTCCAGGTGAAGTGATGGATTGCCGAGCCCATGCTGACATGAGACTTTGAGGCAGTTCATGAAGGGAAGTGCAGCATGACTGCCAGAGCATGCCGCCAACTCATAATCCATAGCATCAGTCTTTACATACTTGGCATGGTCATGCACAAGGTGTTGAGTGACCGCGTGAGTAATCACAGAAAAAGTAAGTAGTGAACGTGCTTTTGGCGTGCCAGTGGTAACTCACCCACAGAAGTTGCGAAGTGGTTAGCGTGCTACTGACATTAGCAGTGTGCTGGCATTGGTGCTGGCTCATTCATCAGAGGTCATCAAAGGCACGACATGTTGCGGGGCAACTGACGTGGATGCGTAACCGACTGATCATTCAACTTTTTCCAAAATCGTTACTCAGCTTCACACTCTTGCGAGTCTGAGTAACACTAGCTATTCGCACCGTGCACCCTGCAGATTTCCTTAGTTATATCATACGACAATTCAAGGCTTCGGTACACGCTCGAAGTTTCGTCACGTCAGAATGTTCAAAAGCTACAGCATGCACCCTCGGACGACCTCTGCTGCGTGTCATTATCGTCAGGCTGCACACCTATGCATGGCCAAGGGTCGTGGGCGATGGCGTAACTATGCGGTGTCTGATAACTGCGGGGACAGTTCGCCCTCACACCCCAATTCCACCCTACGTGCGGATCAGGCTCGCCTGGAGGCTCTACTTGCTCAAGAAGGTGCGGAGTCTGGTTGTGGCTCGTCAGACAGACAGGACATGATTTGTATGTGGCGAGCAGTGGACCAGTCAGAGCGTGCTGTCACACGTTGACTGTGCGTCACAGGCTATTCAAGTTAAGGCTTCAGGCAAGGGCAGTCATGGGAGCTGCTGCATTGGGCTCTGAAGTCCAGGCAGACCAGCTGCCAGGTGTATGCGCAGTTCTTGGCCAGGCTTTGGCACAGCCTGCCTACGCAACAGCATTGATACCCAGTATGAACGCAGCACCAGGGTACAAAGCTTTTATTTAGAACAAATGCTTACCTTGCTTGTACAAGACAGTTGTTGACCAGCACCTGCGTCAAATCAAACATGATCACACAGCAAGCTGGCCTGTACTCCGACGGTACATCTGCAAACCTTAAAACACCTGCATCCCACCATTGACACCCATAGGACATGCAATTACCACAGAGCGGAAAGAACACAATAATTCCCGAGCGTTCTCAGCAACGTGTCAGGTGAAAGCAAGGTCAAGCCTCCAGCATGCTTGTCAAACATAGCTTTGCTTTGCGCATTCCAAAGTTAGCGTCAAGGTTGCTCAGCGGTTTATCAGGTGGAAGCCCCTTGGAGTACAATATGCTCGGAAACTAAATGGTGATTAACTCATGTGTGCGCATCCCATGTGCGTGTTCGCATGCAGGCATTGAGCTGGCCCAGTCCAGCAGCCCCTCTGCCCTAGGCTTCAGCTCGCCCGAGTTGGACTGGTCTAGGTACCATCTGCAGATCCTCTTTGTGGACAGGACTGACACATTGAGGGCCAGGGTGGCAGCAGGGATATTCGACCGGATAGCAGCGTGGAACGGCTTTGGCAGGTAAGGGAAAGCTTTGTGGGGTTGGCACAGTCTGCATAGCCATGAAGATGTGAAGATATAAGCCCATCTATATGTAGGCTTTTTATTGCCTGTCACATGCCCGTTCTATGGGAAGTGAAGTGCTGCTCTCTGTGGGGCCGGCTGTGTTTTGCACACACATCATGCTGCGTTGTTGGCGTTCACATCCGTGGCCAGTGCTCCAGGGGTTATGCCTTGGACGCAGTTAATCAAAAACATCCTAAAAGTTGTCTGCTTTTGCTCTTGAGACAAGGAACTGACTGTGTGTGACTGCACGGGATCGCTGTACATGTACCTTGCCGTTCCTGTCACATCCTGCACAATTTCACCAAGATGATAACGGGTAAGCAGTACAACCGCACCCATCCCTTGCACACACGTACACTCACATTCACGCTCACTCTGCAGGGCTTTGCTTACTTTTTCCTGCGGCCTGGAAGCACAGCCACCAACCCCCACCACCCACCTACCAGCCGCATCCCTTCAATGGCCACATTCTGATAGTCGACCCCGGACTGAAGGCCATGTAAACAACGACACCAACAACACTGATAGTGGAGCCCAGCATTGCCCATCGGCCTCACAATCGCCAGAGCCCTTCAACGCTTCTCGGGCAGCAGCTGTGCTTTCTGCAGCGGCTGGCCTGCAACTTAGTGTACGGGAAATAGCAAGGCCTGCAGAACAGTTTGAGGTAGGTTCCTTGCATTTGCCTCATACTTTTCTGTTGGTCAAGCACTTGACAGCATGGCTACTGACACTGCCTTCGCATACTTGCCGTTGGGCCTAGGCTGCACGCACTGGTCATTTCAATTCAGTAGGTTCCATGCAACACTCGCTTCACATCCTCCTGCCAACTGGTGTCGCATACCATTACAGCACTGAACATACTCTTACTTGCTGGCCTGTGGGTAAAACACCTAACAGCACCTCCTCCCACTGCTCTTGTTACAGCACTCGCATACTCGTACTAGCTGACTTATCCTTAAGCCGAGGGTGAAACATGCTTGATTCAACTCATGTCACTCTGATGCACATACACGTCACACACACGCCATTGAACCTGGGATAACACATGTGGAAACCGATGACTGAAATGGCTAGCAACCACCAACACTCTAGCTCGTGTTTCACGTGCAGCTGGCTGATCTGGACCGGTACGACCTGGTCCTGTGCTTGGACCGGGGCATTCGGGAAGCCATCTTCAGTCAAATGGCCCCAGCTGACCAAGAGTACTACGATGAGAAGGTAGGACGCTCGTCTTATGACTTGGTGCACAACGTTTCAAGGCGTGCAACCTGGCCAGCTGCCTCAGATGACTATGGCTGTGTCCAAATACAGGCTAAAGAAAGTTCTCAGACAGTGTATTTAACCCTTTCTGAGACCTCCTGTTTTGAGACTATGCGCACAACGTTCAAGCCATTTACATTTGTTTATAGATTGTCTGTGGTGTTTGCATGTTGCAACCCTCACTTGCGGTTCACCTTTGACCTGCTCAGGTCTACCTACTGAGCGGCTTCTCACAGTACGAAGGGGACTTTGCGCTACTAGCCAGGGGCGGTTTCGCACTCCTGCCCATGCAACTCTCATTCCTGCTGCGGTCGGGGCGGAAGGTGCGTGGCCAGGGGGGGTATGGAACGTTCTTGTTCTTGACTGTGTGGTGGAAAGGCTTTCATCAGCCCTCGTAGAAACTTCTCGATTGGATTGTATTTGAGGAGGTGTTCATTGGGATGTTCAACTGTGCTTCTGACCGTTTTTACACCTCGGTTTCATCGTCTCTGTCAACCAGCCCAGTGTGTGGGGTTGAAGAATAAGAGGGATTTGAATGTTTGAAGACGTTCTCAATTTGGGCTTGTGTGTGAGAAGGCGTACATCAGCCACAGGACGAACCAACTGGGAACGCAGGGAAAGCTCCAGCGGCTGTCTAACAGGCTGGATGCCAGATGTGGGAAGGTGTTCACCAGCCTGCTGAGCCAGTGCCGCCCGCAGTCTTTGGAAGTACTCTTGTCCTACTGCCGTAAGGGAAAGGACAAGTGATGCATATTGCCGTACGCAGTTGAGATTGTGTTCTGGACACTGTGTTTGAATTTTTCCATATGCATACTCTCTGAATACAGTCGCCTCTGTGTTTGAATCTGACCTGCGTCTGGAAATGTCCTTAGTTTCTCGTGCTGTCCACTGAAATTGCTGAACGATAGTGCAGGCATTTGGAGCAGCCCCGTCGTACAGCGAGGCATGTCATGCAAGTCACAAGATGATGTCTCTGACTCTTGTATATCTTGAAACCTGTACTGCGCACAGGCCTTATCTGATGTCAAACTCCAGGAAGACGTCAGCAGCCCGGAGTTGGCTGGTGAGCAGGGCATGGCAGAATGGGACGACATGGTGCAGATGCTCATCTGCGGCACCGCTGGCCTGGCCAAGTTTCTCATCGACAGCCATCCAGAGAATTTGCCAGACTGGGACCCCCAGGATTGACAAAACAGCAGGCAATCTCGCGAGGCAGGTGGGCTGAAGGGCATTTCATCACCAGCATCAGGGTGTCAATCCCCAGCCATCCAGAACGTATTGTACAGGCACCTGGAAGTGCAAGAGTTGTGGAAGAGGGTGGCGCCCTTTGTCGGGTTTGTCTCCTCGCACCAGAAGTGCAAGCACCTGGCACGTATCATGTGAGGGGTCTTTGCTGGCAATCTCACAGCAGATCATGCTCCAAGATTCATGGAGCATTGCTAGGTGAAGCGTGCCTAATAGATTTTACGAAAAGTGCTGGCTTGCACAGCACCAACTGTTGGTACTTGTTTTCCATATGACAACTGATAACACTCTGTACGGTGCGCACCCTTATCAATGTTCGCCCAACAACGGGTATGCTTGTGCTGTGATGACATGCGGCTGTTTCGTGCTTCCCCTGACAGAAGCGCATGCATCCCTGCGTGCCTTGCGGGACAAATGAGGCACACACAAAGCAGTGAGACACTACACCTTGATTGGAAGGCTGCAACTGTTGGTTGCTGTGCCTGGAATGGCATCATGAACATATGTTACAAGGTTGCTTGCACTTGCGGTTGGAATCCCTCCCCTCTTGTGATGTATAAGAGTGTCCAATTCCATGTCTGTTCTCAAGGCAGCATGCGTTCATGGCTTGGCCTCACACACTGCCGTGCGTGGCTCCTGAGTCCGGCATGCTTGCTGTTCAATTGTATCAGCAGACCAACCTGTATCATCATTGTGCTGTTTGTAACGTTGCGATAGAGGTTGTTGCTTGTTGTTATGCGGGGGATCATTGTTGGCCCAAAAGAAGAGGCGCGCTGTGCTGTGATTGAGCCACAGAACGTGAACAGTGTTGCTGAGCGTTGCTGTGGCATGCATGCATGCACGGCCTTTTTAAATCATTCATGGTTCAAGAGCTGGCTCATTTTGTACAATTGTGTTGCATCAAAGCAGGCCGGTGCCGATCATTGCAGTGATACGGACACACATTACCGCACACGCCCTTCACCTTGTATTCTATGGTGTTGTCAGGGCAGGCGGTGCTTGCGGCTGGCATTTTGCGAATATTTTACAGCTACGAGCCCTGCCCCAGATGAAATAGAACAGCCCTGGGACGTTGAACCAGAACAGCCCTGGGCCAGCTATACCAGTGAGGACGTTTTGCAGGTTGGCATCAATGGATTGTTGAGTGGACCAGAATATTTTACAGCCTGGAAGTGATGATGGCGGACGTTATGAAGAACATTTTCTTGCTTTCATCCAAAAAAAAGAAGTTTGCCAGTTCTGGGACAATTCCTGGGAGGTATCCAGTTCCACTGGGTGTTCTTTGAAGTGGACACCCGAGAAGGCGTGTACAGTGCCACTAAAAAGTCTGAAAATGGTTACCGTGATGGGTCATGTCTGTAGTGCTGACATGTGTCTTCAGAAGTCAGTAATGTAAGTCGCCACCAAGTGTTCCAGTTGCTTCACTCTCTTGAGCAAACTCGTGTGTTGCGCCCATAGACGTCCCGCAACTCTGCCTTGCGACGAAGGGCCAGCTTCTGCACAGCTTCCCATGGGCGTCGCCGCCACTCATTTCAAAAATGAGATCTTTCGTGAAGTATGCCAACATCACTGGAATGGCATACATAAACTGCATTTTTGTAAATCAAGTACTATGGAAATCCAAAACTACCACTGGTTCTAGTGCTGGACACAAGAATTGTCCCAGATCTGGCAAACACCTTTTTTTCGTGCGCGCGTTTCAGTTGTGAGCTTACTTACGGGTGCACCCGGCCTCGATCCTGGATGACACGTGTGGGCTGAGCGATTCATGGTGTTGTCGGTGTGCCAGGCTGAGTGGCATTGTAAGGAGCAGACGAGTGATTTTCATTGTGGACTGTGTTGTAAGCCTCGAAGGTGGCAAGCACGATTGGCACGTGGATTATTACAGATAGTCCTGACTACTACTACTAAAGTGACATGCCGCATTCCCAATCGCCTCAGTATCCGATCAGCCTATAAGGTTTACCTGCGAGGGGGATTGCACCCCAAGGTGGGTCTGTTAACCACCAATATTGTGTCCATAGCAATCACATGGCCATGTGCCCAACTCAAAGCGGATTACAATGTTTGTGGCAAACGCATTGTGCCTCTACAAGCCCAGCAGTGGCTACGTGGTTGGCTACCAGGAAGCTCTAAGAGTCTCAACGCTTGCGCAAGGGCAGCAGCATCCGACTACTTCAACGGCATCAGCTGTCACACTCATTCTCTGCCCCGGCCCATCACACCCATTTTGATAGAGCTCAACTGATCACAGGCAAAAAGAAGGATGCCGCTCGGGCTCTTCCACTCCCCTGATTCCAGCCCCTCATCAACCGCGCTCTTGAGGCGCTTCTGACACATGGCGTCCAAGTCCGCCAAGTTCCATGGGGTCACACACCAATTTGTCTTTTGGCACACATGCATAACTTACCGTTGTCAGCCTGCACTGTCACTGCACGTTCCGTGAATGCAAGATTCCACAACAGTTAACATTGGGTTCCCGAGCCACCTCCCAAAAGACAACCAGGCCTTGGAGACTTAAACGTATGGTGAGGTCAATCTTGGGCCTCAGACTCCTTTATGCCTGCCTTTGTCGTCATACTTTGTCATCATACATGCTTGTGCTCCATACCTGCGTTCGTTTTGCTTTCTTGTTCAGGGTAGGCCAGGTCGGTGCCCGACGTGTTCCGTATTTGCCGGGGTACACCAAGCTGTGACACGACTGTTGGCAGTATAATGGCATTCCCTTGTTGCACTGTTGCGTGTCCTCCGACGGCTTGCCTGGTGTAAGTACACATATACATATGCTGTCACTCTGGGAGTGCTCAACTCAGCAGGTGTTTGTGACAAACAAAACATTGGAGGTTGATGACACGTGGTGAACAACGGCAGTCAGTGAGGACAAGAGATAAGGCACTGCATGACTTGTGACAAGGTGCTCTCTTTCTTGCATTTAACGGTGTTGTGAGGGGAGGCGGTGCGTTGAGTGTATATGTACACATTTCATGAGGGGGGGGTCCACATGCACCGACCGTGAACGCTACCAAGCCAGACAAGAGACGAGGCTGGATACCGTCCTGACTAACCTTGAGCAATCTTCCCGGCTACCTACACTATCCATGCAGCCCATAGCCCAAATCCCCATAGCTCACCTTGACCCCTGCATCTGCAATACTCTTGATGTACTCCTCCAGGTTGTCTTCCTCCCCTTGCGCATAGGTCTCCAGTTCTTTGGCAGTCTTGATTAAAACAGTACCCTGAGTAAACAGCATGGAGTGCATTGCATAATTGCATGAGAGCAACCAAGAGAACAAAACTCCGGGTGCCAGGCATGGTGCATGCAAACAAAACACCTGAATCCCTAGGCAAACCAGGCCTACATGCACAGCAAAACAGGCAGAGCAACCCAAGCATCATGGAGGACAGCTGAGTGATCATCTGGGTATGTGTTGGGGCTAATGCAGATGGCCGCTATGAACAACAAGACCTGCACAACAGTGATGCTCTTGGCTTTGACCAACTCTCCTGTAGAAGGCAGCAGTCAGTGTGTGCTCATGCCATCCTGAGAGCTGGCTAGTGTATCTGGTCAAGGTGATGGGTGGAGGGCAGCAAGGAGGTGGACGATCTGGTGCGTACCTGAACTTGTCGCATGGTTGCTACAGTAGGGGCAGGGTGGCCTCCATGTCTTGCCTGGCCAATCTGGCCCAGCATGGCGCAGCTCGTAACAGCCTGCTTGTACACAGAATCAGCCTGGCGAGCCATCAACTCTGCCAGGGCGCTCACTGTCAGCAGTCGTGCTCCATTACCATGGCGGTGCGGATCAAACAGCGAATCCAGTGGTCGATGTCTGGTGCTGTCCTCAACATACCAATGGCTGTGTGCTTGCTGATACAGGTGGCCCGGCGCCATCTCAAGCAAAATCTTTGGGTATGAGGATGTGCTCTCGCAACTAGTCGCCGAGGCATGCATTGATGTGTTGCCTAAGAACCCTGTCAACTTCAATGTTGACAACGTGCACGTGGTCAAGATCCCAGGTGCTGGGCTGCCGGATTCCAGTGTGGTTAAGGGCATGGTGCTGAGGCGTGAAGCAGAAGGCAGCGTTAAGCACATGGAGGATGCCAAGGTTGTGGTGTATGCTCCAGGAGTGGATACATCGTCCATGGATACCAAGGTCTGGCCGGGGTCAGGACAAGTGATATACAGTGACTACGATGTACAGTGACTGCGGGCAAGTGGCAGTTAAGTGGTTTACATCAGGCCAGCGGATGGGCATAGCTGCTGTGCAAAGGCAATTTAGAGACTCTGCACTTCACCTCCGGGGCGAAGAGGACGAACAGAGGGTGCTGGTGTCGGGAAGTAGCCATAGGATCAACAGGTCACACAGTTGTGATTCTCACTCTGACGTCATTCTGTGCTCCCGTGCAGGTTGCACACCCATCTACTTCAACATCTCCTTAAATAGATAGGACAGCTGTAGGGACATGTGGCCGGCTAAATCTGTGGGAGGGTTCTGCAGCCTGCTGTGTTTTTGTTGGCCGGTATGTCAATCGACTTCTTGCGTGGCCCGACATCGCCGGACACTGCCTCTTCCTAATTTGTGTGGCCTGATGTTTCTGTGGCCACGTCATGGTTTAGTGGACGGAGCTCAGCATATTATGCTGTTCAAATTGCAAGCTCAATAATCGCAGCTGTTGTGGCAGTAGACTGGTATTAGCTGCAATTTTCCAGAAAACCAACTGCGACTCAAGCCCTGACCAGCTCATCCTCTCATTCAGGCTTGTACACGTATTATTTTTCCGTTGATTGCTTACTGTAGTTGATAGCTCAATAGCTCACTCTGGTAGTGCTCCATGCACAGCCTGCCTCAGTAAAAAACAAATTCTTGACGATTGACCACACGTGGTGGAAAAAGGCAAAACGTCAGACAGCTGCAGGTATGCAAATCAGACATGCACAATCTGAAAAAAAACACTGGGGGCCAGAGCCAGAAAGAGAGCAAGTTTGCCAACCTGCGACAGGCAGTTGTTCAAGCTTGGCTCGTGACAATGGTGTCATAATTCACAGCACCTACCCAACTCAAGACACAAACAAAGCTGGTCACTATTCACCATCATCATGATAATCCGGTTAGCCTCAGCTCTCACAGCATTTCATTTGTTATATATCGGTCAGTCCTACCACATCTACAGGCTTAGTCATAAACAGGCTTCAACCAGCACAGTACCTGATCCAAACCGCAGCTTGTGGTGCAAGCTAGTGCAGATCAAGAAGCACAGGCTTGAATCACTCGCGCAGACTAGGTCCAGGACAGTGAGATATGACAGTTTTCACTTTGATCACATCATTCATACATGCTCTGGCGTCTGGCTGATGCAAACAGCCGGTACAGGGATACTCGTCAATTGACGCACCACTGTCTTATTGCATTGTTGCTCCTGCTTTTACCCATGTATGTTTACTGCAAGAGCAGCACCAGTGCAAAAGACAAAGCTGCAACGAGTGTGCCGAATGCAACAGTCGCCATGTTCGCAGCCTGTGGTGGGTCACTGGCAGCGCCGCCAGCCACATAAGGGCTGTTGTCGTTCAGCCAAGTCTGCAAAGACAACAGCCATACGGATCAGGGTCAGGACCCGTGCGAAAGTAATGGAGACATTGGACACTTTGCGACAAGTACTTCTGCACACTGCAACGGTGCAACAACACTTGTTGGAGATGACCATGTGACACATGATTCTGCACCGGGGTGTGACACTGCAACCGGGTGTGACACTGCAACTTGCTGGCTGAAGAAACTTTGGGATAACACCCAGTGTGACGTGGCTAAAAACACAGTGTCTCTCGGATGTTCTTACTACCACTCCAGGTGGCAAAGGGTGTGGATGGTAGTTTCACATTGCGCAATAATGACTCAATGAGGCACTGCTACCAAAATGTGGATGTGCCATTTTGGCTGCTCACTCACCGAGAACTCGTTCCAGGAGCCGAACCTTTGAAAGCAAGAGTCATCATTGTATGTAAATCCTGTCTCAGACTCCCCAGCGCCTTGACGCTGCACAGACATTGAAAAGCGGGTACACTGATTAGTCTATTCTAAATGCCACCTCAGGATCTGTATCTGTTCATGTCCATGACCAGCCACTGGTCACGTCACACTGCTATGGTACAACTGTGACCGGGAAGGCGGCAGCAGCAGGCATCCTACGTTGTCATTAGAAGAATACAGCACTCACGTTTGCAATGTACATGTAGTCGCAGCCCACGAGCAGGCCGGCCCAGGCTTGAGTGACATCCTGCACCAAATTGAGTAAGCAAGAAACCACATTCAAATGACGTGGCCGCCAGATGTTGAAAGTAAGCCTGCCGCGCATCGGGCACAGTCGAGCAGAGTCGCAAATCCCGCCACGCACCGCAGTGTCGTTCTTGTTCATGCAAAGATGGACTGGAGATCCGACATTAGTTGGTGGGCACTGGGCCTGCTGCCCCGCCCCCAGGGACAACGCTTTGTTGACCAGGTCATAGCACGCCCTGTCGTTGGCGTACTTGGCGTTAAGCAGCGCATCCAAGCGGGCATTGCAATCGCCCTGGACCTTGGGGCTTCCTCTGTTCTGCGCCGACACCCCGGCAAACAGTGCAACGAGCACAGCCGCCACAGCCATCATTCCAATGCGCCTTGCCGCCATCTGGACTTGCAAAGATGGTAGCGATTGATGCCTGGGCTGTCGAAACCGGTTGGCCGCCAAGTCAACCGTAAGCAGACCGTCCTTCACTCGAATGCTATTTTGGTAATGCTCTGATGCACACTACAAAGTCAGAAAGGCACTATCCGCCGCCTATGCTGTGATGCTTGTGGTGGCGTGTGCGAGGCGTGTGTCTGAAACCATAGTAACGAAAAGTGTTGAGGCAATGTGTCCCCAGCACGCTCCCAGCACGCGCCACTTACTTTTTCGCGATGACGTGCGAGGCGTGTGTCTAATACCGAGAGGCCTTTCCAGAGCGATCTAGGGCAAGAAGTTGCCGCGGCTTGCACAAAGTTGCACAAAGTTGCACAAAGCTCCGAACAAGAATTGTTATGTAGACAAAGTTTTTATCTCTCCGACCCAGTGTGTCAACGGGCATCTCTCTACTCCAAGTCACGGCTGGTATGCGCGAAGTATTGCTATGGACACAAAAAAAAGAAGTTTGCCAGTTCTGGGACAATTTGTGTGAATATGTCTGTATTACCGCCAGGAATCC
>QAXH01005621.1:21470-34419 GCA_004335635.1 Chloromonas sp. AAM2
AGCCCCAGGACCAGCCACAGGACCAGCCACAGGAGCACCACAGGAACAATACTGGGCTGGGCTGGGCTGGGCTGGGCAGTTGTGTGGTGCAGCATGCGTGTAGGCATGGCGCAACATGGTTAGCAGCTTGCATGCGTGTGTGCATGCTTAGTCACAGAGACAAGAGGCTTGCGTCCTGTGCAGCATATTTGTATGACCTTGTGGCAAGGGTCAACCCGTGCAGCTGATGATGATTGCCATTTTCCTTGTGTCCAGTGTACAGCACGAACTGTAAGTCGGTGGTCGTACTACCTTGGCAGCCTTTAGTAGTTTTGTTTTCCTTTAGGTACTAGACTCAACAGGCTAGGCATTGCATCCGACAATCTGCCACTTGGTGGTCACCATGTGGGGCACAATCACAGGTCAGTGATGTGTCAGTGGCTTGGCACTCATGTGCTGCCATGTGCCATGCATGTGCAGACGATGATTCAACGCATGAGGGCAGCCCAGGAGGCCATGGACAGCGAGGCCAAGGAGCAGGAGTTCTACCTGCAGGCTCTGCTGGTGTGTGTGTGTGTGTGTGTGTGTGTGTGTGTGTGTGTGTGTGTGCGCGCGCGCTATCATCGCAGCACTAGAGATGCACTTGGCTCCTCTCTGCTGGTTGCAATGCCACTGAGCCAGCATCATTACATGGCATGAGCATGATGGCCCCAGAAACGAAGCACATGCAAGGGTCTTCTGGGTTTCAGGGTCAAAAGGGAAAGAGTGTTGGATCGGCAGGCTAAGCTCAGACATTGCCCGGCTTGCATCGCTGTCAGTGCACGAGTGACTGGCATGCGGCATGCTGTTGTTGTTGTTGTTGTTGTTTACATGGCCTTCAGTCCGGGGAGGTCTGCTCAGCAGGGGCAAGAGGGGAAGGAAAATAGGTGACCTATTGGTCACCACTGCACCCTAAGCAACAACCGCAAAGCATGCGGCATGTGCAACTTCAGCAGGCACAGAAGATGTGGTTGGCATTGGCTTACCCACCATTATTGAGTCCTGGGTGACTTATCTACCGTGACTGGGGGCCTGCAGGAGAAGCCTTTCTGAGCTCTTTTTCCGATTGCCGTGGTTGGCCTTGCTTTGTCAGTGCCACGAATGGTCACCATGACACGGCGATCGGTCCTGATGCTCTGCTCTTGTCTTCAGGCCAAGGCTGAGCGTCGTCTGCGTGAGAGCCGCCCCGCCCCCAGTGACCTCATTGCCCGCAACCTGCATGTGGGGCTGAGGCTGGGCGACACAGCAGACTTCAACCACAAGGTGAACGGGCACTGCTGGATAACACGGTTGGGATTGTGGGTTCGGATTATGTACTTCAACCAGGTGAACAGGCGCTACTGGATGACATGGTTTGCGCTTGCACGACAGCTGGGAGCCAGTGGCTGACTTCAGTGTGTTTGTAACCATGGGCGAAGCAGGTGCAGCACCGGCCAAAAGCAAGCTCGCCGACTTTTTTCAACAAGTATTGAGCGGGGAAAAACAAGCAAAGGAATTGGTTTCTTGCCTCTTACTTCTGAATCACCGCAAGAGTCAGAGGTAATCGGTGACTATGGGAGTGTACGTGTGTTCACACCGCAACACACCCTGTCACATGTGGTTTTGCAGGAGCCTTGGAAGTACTTTGAAGGTCTTCAGCTGGACGATGTGCAGGCACTCTATGATGACATCAGGGAGTACTCGGTGGGTTCAAAACAACGGGAGAAACCGACACACATTGCTGCTGTTGATGATAGTAGCAACCTAAACCAGTGTCTATTTCTCGACGGCTTCTGTTTCTTCACGTTCCTTGCGCTACTCTTGAAGCATTCCGAAAATTTGTGGATGAAAAATGCCGATCGGCGCTGTATGATGACATAAGGGATTACTTGGGGGGGTCGACAATGGAACATTTATATTTGTTAGGGACTTGCAATGGTAACAATACGTCGTCAGCTTGCTCTCTAGCAAGGAGAGGCAGGGGTGCCCCGCTCTCGACTTGGAACCGTGTTGCCAGTGATGACATTCGTACTTTGCACCCTGCTACCAGTGACCTTTCTTGGTTTAACGATTGTCAGGCGGGTAATTCTTGGAGAGATATTGTGTCTAGCTGCAGTACCATGGGTTAAACCATGAAAAGCCATGTAATGATGATGATGATGATGATGAGCTTGCTCTCAGCCAATTCCTCGCGCCTTGCGTATTAACACCCATGGCTACTGTCACAACTCCTATTCCATTGCCACTGCCTGCCACCTGCACTGTGTTTAGAGCAGGGACTGCATTTCAGCCCTGGCCTTCTGACATGCAGCGCCCCGGATGTCAGCTGATGCAGGCGTTTTGTGCAGGTTGTGACTGCAAAACTGCTCCAGTCAAATTAAATGCGTTATGGACTCACTGATGCTGTCAAGGCAAATGTTTCATGTAACGGGTCGTCAAGTCCTGTATACAACCTTGCACTGTGTGTGTAAGCCACTGAACCCCTTTTCCCCACTCCTCTCCCTACAGGAGTACGACAAATACGATCCCCTTCACATCGAATTCTGGAAGGCCCTACTAGAGGTGGCCGAGTTCGAGCTCCAGGAAGCGAAGCGACGCGATGAGATAGACAGGTAAGGGGCTTCGTAAACGTGAACAAAAGTTCTGAGCGAACTTCCGTTTCAGATCAAAGCAGCTCGCGTTTGTATGAGCGTTTGTATGCACTCACCTTCATCCTAACTAGCGTCACTGCCCTGTCAGACACTGTGTTTGCGAGCATCGTTCATCGTTTTCCATCAGGCACCTGTGTTTGGCAATCTGCTAACGTAAACCTTTTGCTTCTGATAGAGTGCAAAACACCCACAAGAAAGAGGCCAAGGCTGACAATTGATAGCACTTGCTATGGGCAACACACTGCTGCAAGTGCGTGGTTTAGGGCGCACTTAGGGGGCGGGGCCAAGACGGACAGATGAAAAACAAAGGGCTTTTTACGTGCGAACAAACGTTCACTTGCCTTAGGCATTGTATTGCTGGATGACAAATTGAAAGTAATAGTAATAATGTAAATACAACATATAACCTGTAGGGCGCATCTGCGGGGCGGGTCCGAGGCGGCTGCGGCGGTGGCGGCCGCTGCTGCACACGCTGAGCGGGGACTGCACACGGATGTGGTACAGGACGTGCTGGTCATGCTAAGGGGTAGGTTACAGGACCAGAACCCGATTGGTGACACCCCGAATATTGATGATTGTCCGCAGCATAGGAGCGCCAGCTCTTGTCGTCGACCCTTTTGCACGCATCCCCTTACCTGTTGCACATGCCAAAAAAAACTCTTGTCATCTCAACTTCAAAGACCAACCCCCTGACCATGCCCCATGCACCTTCGCCTGACCTTGCCCCATGCACCCTCGCCTGACCATGCCCCCTTACCCTGAACATGCCCCATGCACCCTCGCCTGACCATGCGCCATGCACCCTCGCCTGACCATGCCCCCTTACCCTGACCATGCCCCCTTACCCTGACCATGCCCCATGCACCCTCGCCTGACCATGCCCCATGACCCATGCCCCAAAGCAAAATTGATAATCTTACCATCAATTCCCACTCCCCTATCCCACAGGTCAGACGTACGGTGAGCTGTGTGCGTTGGAGCAGAGCATGACCGCCTCGCTTCAGGCCGGGGAGGGCGACCCAGAGTACTGGGAGGCAGTGCTGTCAAGGCTAAAGATATTCAAGGTGCGTGGGCGGCTGATGCGGGTTGCCTATTCAAGCTGAGTGGCGGAATAAGAGTTGTGAGATGGGGTTTACAATCAAGCGGTGTCACTGAAGTTGATGAAATGATAAGGCTAAATGAGCACACCTATCGTTGTTTACAATCATCTCTGGTTCCTATGTCAGGGAGGCCTGACACAGTATCAACGTTGCACACACAGTTACTTTGCTGGGCATAGCATGACTCACGAAAGGCTTGGCAATCCATCCATCTGTACCCGCCACATCACCAGCTCTGTCGCTGTCCATGTCCTTTGCAGCTCTCCCCTCATTGTCCACTTGATTTGCAAGATGGTCGCCTTTGATGTTGCATGCTGGTTGTGGATGCTAGAGTTATAGATCATGAACAGCAGTGGGCAACTTTGAGCGTTCCCTGGGACGTGTTGCAGGCCAAGGCGCACGTGCGAGAAATCCAGTCCCGAATCGTGGCAGCCACCCTGCAGCGGTTGGCCCAAGAAGCAGCAGAAGCAGCTGAAGAAATGGGTATCTCCACCGACGCATCCGGGGAAGAAGAAGAAGAGGAGGGGGAAGAGGGGGACGAGGCAAGAAGGCGGGGCGGGGCGGAGGCGGGGCCGTCGGATGCGGGTGGGGCGGCTGGGTTTGGCGCGGGGACAGCGGTGGCGCGGGCGATGGGCTGGGCCAAGGAGAAGCGAGGTACGTGGTCACTAACTGTAATCTATGTCACTCATACAAGGTTATGATGGGCAGCACATTCGCCTTGCATTTGCACGTAAGTGTGTGAGTGAGCGTCTTTTCACGTCTGCATCGTCACGCAAGAGGATCAGAAGACGGCGTAAACTTCAACCATGGATTGAAATGACAAGCACGTCTTGCCTGGCCATGACTTGCAACAGGTGTGGCGAGGGCGGAGGGGGAGGTGAATCCAGAGGAGATCGATTTGGACGAGGAAGGGGCGGAAGGGGCGGACGGGCCGGAGGGCGCGGAGGGTGGCGAAGGGGAGGGTGCTGCGGGGACGAGTGGCGCCATGGGTCCGGAACCCGCACAAATCGTCTACCCACAGGTACGCCTAGGTTCACCACCACCATCATCGTTTATCTTGCGGTACTGTCATCATGTGCCAGTCGCAAAGTTGTTACGCAAATTGGCCATTGAGTTGATTCAGCATATCCATGTTGCATATGGCTCAAAGGCATGTCAAGCAGCAAATGAAGTCATGTTTGTTTCCATGTGTGGTGTAACAAGGCTGCCTTGACCAGAGCAACCCATCGAATGACGAACGGCGTGTTTGGCGCGTGCGGCACTCGACATGTCTAACAGCTGTTCATTTGCCACGTGATTGCAGGAGGTTCCAGGGTTTGGTCGCCGCTACCCGCGCAAACGCAAGAACACCGAGGGACCCGACCCGGAGAACGAGCCGCAGCGTGTGGGCGGGGATGCCGGGGACTTTCCTGAGGAGGTGGGTGATTGAGCGTGTGTTCACATCTGCTTAAAGTATGTCATTCAGTGTGTCACGCACACTCGAAAAATTGTGATGTGCAGCATGTTCGCATTGTTAGGGGTGGGTGTCTTTGTACATCTGTATTGTATCGTCCCACAAGTAGAGCAGAAGATGCATAAGTGAAGTGGATGGTTTGGGGCAGCAAACAGAACACAGAACACTGAGCTGGCGTCAAAACAGAAGCCGTAGTTTTGATTATTTGTTTCCAAAGTACAGGAGAATGCAAGGGAATGTGCTTGCAAGGCAGCAAGGGGTCATTGTTCCAACTCATGCTCTTGATTGGTACTGCAATTGTAAAGCAGATTGTAAGTACGGCCTGACATGCTCTCAGGTAGTTGCGGACGGGAGCATGTCGCCGCGGCCGCTGAGGCAGTCCGAGGTCAAGCCTACTGAAGACGTCATTGGGGAGGAGGACGACTACAAGTAAGTGGTGGGCAGGCAGGCAGTGTGTACGTGCGCGAAAGCTGGGCATCAGGCATCAAGCTGAGCCCGCACATCATCAGATGGCACTCGCACACTCGTACATTCTGTTTGAAAACTTGATTGCCATTTGAGCATACAGGTTGTTGTTGTTTGGTGTAGCTGGTGACCTCGTCAAGCGACTGCCGCCCTTGTTCTTTTCACTTCCCAGTTTTGTTTTGCCCACCCCTTCTCAGCCTATCCGGCCCTGTCTGCTCCTTTGCACATTGCCTTGCACAGCTCCAATGCCCACCCCTGTCTGTTCGGCTGCTCACCCATGCACAGTCTATTCTTCGGGCTTGAGCAATGCCCAACTCTGCATGCCGCCCCTCGCCTCCGCAGACCTCTTGCTGCCCATTCTTGAAGGAAGTGCCATACCACTTGTCCATTTCCACTCACACAGCCCTTTGGTTCCTGCTCACCCCTGCCTTGGGCTTGTCCAACGCTCAACCCTGTGTGTTCGGCCGCTTACCTCTGTAGGGAGATTGAGTTGTTACGGCAGCAAGTCCGCCTGCAAACCAGTGCGCGCTTCAAGGCAGCGCGAGAGCGGATTGAGGACGCAGGCCAATCCACACACGATCGCAGGTGACGACAGTGGTTTGGACTTGGCACCAGCAGTAAGATGCGAGTAAGATGATGTTGTTTGTGTTGTTGTACATCACGAGCGCTTTTCACGCATGTGTTTTCATGGTCTGAGGGAGGACTGCTTCGGTAGCATGAGGGGAAAGGGGGAGAATGATGCGTGACTGATCTTTCCGCCATGTTCTCTTCCACTTGTGGGAGGATACAGACAAGCAAACAAACAAACAAACAAACAAACAAACAAACAAACAAACAAACGCACACACACACACACACACACACACTCACACACTTTTGACAGCATGGCTCATCTGGACGGGAACACCGCGTGTTGGTCGTTGTATGGTATCGCCACACGGTTTGGACTTTGCACCAGCAGTACAGTGACCTTGCTATGCGCGTGTATTGATGCTATGTATGGCCGCCATTTTCTGTTCCACTTGTGGGGCGATGCAGATGTCAAACCACTCACTCACACACACATGCACTCACACACACACATGCACACACACACACACACACGTGCACTCACTCACACCTGCACTCACTCTCTCAGTCACACAAACACACACGCATGTACTCTCACACACCCGCAGTGTGCGGGCCCTGCTGCGCGACAGCGGGCGGGTGGGCGTGCACCCCATGATGCGGCACATCGGCCATCAGGTGCGGGGCTGGTACTGGGCCGTCTCTGCTCGCTGGACTGATTGAGCTTCTCAAGGTTCTGCTGGTTATTGCTATTGGTGGTAGTGGTAGTGGTGATGTTGACCTGTTGATGTCAGGGACACCAAATAGTGTTGAACCAACCAGTTTGTCAGAGTGGTATCATGTGTCATACAATGGACTTTGAATTGCTCTTCTGATGCACCCCCCGTTGGACTGGCTACCATCAGAACGTCCTCCAGCACTGCAGCACCTGTTCTTCAAAGCTTGCTTCACACCAGACCTAGACTGCCTATCATTCGCTTGTGTCGTAAAGCCTCACTTTTCACTCACCTACCGCCTGTCACACGCTTTCATACCTCCACGTGTGCAGGAGGGCGAGGGCTTCAGAGCAGGTATCCCAGCCAACCTCAGCACAGAAGAAGAAATGGTGAGACACATGGTCGGATATGGGCCACGTGGTATGGTACGGGCCAGGGGTTCTTAGCAGCCAGCCAGCCAGTACGTGGGGCAGGGATCTGCCTGGCTTAAAGCATTGGCTAGATGGCACCTAGCCTGCCAACACACCTGTTTAGTGGATCTTGATGACATGATGGTGGTCTCGCGCAACATGTGGAAAATATCACGATGTCAGGCATACGTACTGCGCTCGCTGCTTGTCACGGATCAAGCATGCTCACTAAACGATGGTTCGGTTTCTGTTGCTTCTGTTGCCAGACGCTAGCCCAGTTCAAGGCCGCCAGCCTCAAGGTGATGGGCGCTGACGGGGCTGACAGGGACTTCGGGGGGGAAATCCCCCTCGAGTCCCAGGTTTACTGGTGGCACGATAAGTACAAGCCGCGCAAGCCCAAGTACTTCAACAGAGTGCATACAGGTGTGTGGAGGCTGCTGGATTGTTGTTGGGTTTTAGGATTCGCTTACAACAGGGTGCATTAGCGTAGGCAGCAACAGCAAACAGCAACAGGTGCAGGGATGCTGCTAAACCATGTGTGTTGGTGTTCTTTCGCAATGAATGTGACAAGCGCAGGATGTGCCCTGCGCCTCAGGCACAAGTACAAACTCAATCAACATTCAAGAATATTCTCACACCAAACGAATCGGATCGATTGGATGATGCATTGGCGTGGGGCTGGGGGTGTGACAGCAGCTGCACCGCACAAGCAGCTGCACCACACAAGCAACTGGACCACACAAGCAACGCAGAAGTAGGAGCACAAACACCAGCAGCAACACCAGACAGACAGCAGCAGCATCTACAGCAGCCGCAGCTGCACCAAGGTAGCACACAGCAAGCGGCAGCAGCAGGGCGAGTGTGTTAAAACAACCTGCATAGTTTCTGGTACCCAGGTCACTCAAAGCTGACAGGGATTGCAACAAGCAGACTGTTTATGACTCATATCGATTGACTCTGAGTTTGTTTGTCCCTGAGTTGCGGGACACATCCCTTATGCGCATTGTGCGCATTGACACGGATGTAAAAAGACAACAACAACAACAACAACAACAACAACAACAACAACATGTGTGTGTGTGTGCATGTGTTTGTGCGCAGGCTACGAGTGGAGCAAGTACAACCAGACTCACTATGACTACGACAACCCGCCCCCCAAGGTGGTCCAGGGCTACAAGTTCAACATCCTTTACCACGATCTGGTGGACAAACAACAGGCAAGCGTCAGGTTTGCTGCAGGGTCAGCAGGGGCGAAGAATTGATCACTAATTGATTACCAATCATTAGCGGCAGCAGCAGCCCACATGGCATATTCAGACTAGTCGAGAGCATCGCTTGGCAGGTCAGTCGATAGCATGTGGGCCTAGGATGCTGCAGCTGCACCAAATCTTACAAGTGGTATTTCCAGGCTCCCCTAGGTTGAAAGTTTGCTGCAGGGTCGGCGTTCGACTGCTGCGCAGTGTGATGTTGCGTGATGATGTGTGGCTTACCTGTGTGCGCTGTGCGCCGCTGTGTGCCGCATTGCAGACGCCGGAGTACGTTGTTGAGCGGGACCCACAGAGCACCGACAACTCAACCTGTATCATACGCTTCATTGTGAGTGATGATGATTTCATGCTATGCAACGAGGTGACCCGTACTAGGGATATGTGATGTTACCACAGACTGGACAAGAAATGTGTGTCAAGAAATGTTCTGGTCATGATCTGGTATCTGATAGGGCTCAACTGACAAGAACAGCAAGGAGGCATCGCTCAAGGCAAGAGCTGTTCCCGTGGCATGGCAATCTGGTCTGAACCGGGATTAGGAATCGAATTTCAGCGTAAGCTGGGATAGTCAAGTAATTCTTGCCACTGAATGTCACAGCATTGACAGCACTGGAGCCGGCTCATTGCTCACTGTGGCATTTGACCAGCCTGAACACCGATGCCATTAAGTCACCAATCTCAGTCCGAGTAGGCATGATTGGTAGCAGCCAGTGAGTCGGCGACTAAGCCACACCTTCTTTTCTCTGCATTTCCCAGCAAGGGCGGACGTCTCTACAGTGTGGCTGGCCCTGCGTCTAGCTGAGGCTGACCAATGAACGTGCTACATGTTGCTGTGTTGAGAGGAGAGTGTACACGGCTTTTCCTGTGTTATTGTCTCACCTCTGCACCCCTCTGATGCACACCGCCCACCCCTGCTCTATTGCAGCGTGCATGCTGCCCAGGCCGGCCCTCCATCAACATCATACCACGGCGTTCGCAGTTCTGCCCAAAGCATCGTCATCAAAATGAAAATGCATGCTGTGTTGTGTGCTTCCCAGGCCGGCCCCCCCTATGAGGACATTGCTTTCAAGGTGGTGAACAAGCCGTGGAACTACGCCCGCAAGCACGGGTTCCGCTGCGCCTTTGAACGCGGCATTCTGCACCTGTTCTTCAACTTTGAACGCACGCGCTACAGGCGCTGATCCTGTGGGCTACGAGCCTGTTGTTGCTCAAGGGGCATGAGTGAGGCGGAGTTGAAAGTGTTGAGATGCAGAGCTGATTTCACACGGGATGCAGGCGGTACAAACACACAAGCAGCAGGCCAGCTGCTGCTCTTGGGGCATGAATGCCGGGGGACTGGGCGAGGCAGGTGCTGGCCTGATCCAAGAAAAGTGGGTCGTGCAGTGTCAGCATCTCTGTGCACAACTCATGGTCACCAGTTGGCTCAACAAGTTGGCCTGGCGTTTTTATGTGCTTATAAGCACATGCGTCATGCTGTTCACGTGACCGCTGGTCAGACACTCGGTCGGCCCATTTTCAACAGGGAAAAAGAAGTTTGCCAGTTCTGGGACAATTTCTGTGAATTGGTCTGTATTACCGCCAGCAACCATTGTGTGTCAGTAAAACATGTATATGTGCGTGTGTGTGAACCGCACATGGGGTGCACAGCGGGGTGAACATCGCGCTTTTTTTTTGGTGCAGACATGTGCTGTATTAGCATTTTTACGCTAATTGAAGCACATAATGCATGCGCATTCCAGAGCACAGAGACACGTGCTCAAATGCAACGTGAGCAATCAGCAACTTACGCTGCATGCATTCCATGAACGGTGACTATTACATGTGGCTTTCTGGCCAGACGCTTTTGAGCGTGCACTTTGCATGCCTTCAAGGCGCATTCATTAGCAACTTGCTCGCATTTTGCGGTGATGCAGAATGCCATGTCAACTGTTGTCTATCAGTGACTCAGCCGTCTTCAAACGGCCCGATTGCCTGTCACGGCTACGCTGACGGCTTGTAATTGCAGGCGTCATAGAAGTAGACATGCAATGGGATTGACCGGCAGCCCACATGGTATTGGCCGTTGCTTGCTGCCTGGGTCAACTATAACTTTGTCCTGCAACTATCCTAATATGACGGCCAGCTCTTGCTCAATGAACTATGTAGCAGAGCCATTCACTGACAATGCGTGATGCTCAGGTGGATCAAGTGTTGTCAATTTGTAAGCGAATGCCACACCACCGCAAGCTGCTGAAGTTGGGACACCTTGCATGAGCCTGCTGCAAGAGTCAAAGCTGTAACTCAAAGGGACGGAGTCGAGGACCTTTGGCCCAGATGTCACACTATCGTGCTGTTCCATGCAAGCCGGATGAAACGGCAAACGATCCGCTTTGGTGATTTTGCAACATCGCCCTGACGTTTGAGCCCAAATGCCTGATGAACGCGCGAAACAAGCTTGGGCGTTGTCTGCTGGTGGAAGACACATGCAAGAGCTCAAAGGAACCTGCATCACAAGCCTGGCGTGCTCGAACATGCATTTGCATCAGTGCCATCGCGCTGCTATGCCTGCTTCCGATTGGTCTGTTTCTGCCGGTCTTTACCCATGCAAGCTGGCTTCGCAGAGGCGATGCAGACGGCTACACACAGAGACGACAGCTACTGGCCCATATTCCAACTCATCACATCAGTTTGGAATCTACAAAAGCCGGAGAGGCCCGACAGCCGGGTCTTTCAACCGGAGTCCGCCAGTCAACAGCCACCCGAGTCATCAGTCAGCATGCCAACCAGTCAGCCAACCAACTATCCAGTCAGCCAATCAGCCAGGTAGTACATCAGCCAGTCAATCGCACCCTCCTCGACCCTCTGATGCCAGCTCTCCAGCGCTCCTTGGAACACAGAGAGAAGCAGCTTGCAAGCTTCAATTTGGACGAACAACATAGAAGCCTCACGCTGTCACTCACATATATGGCCATCTGTGCAGTCATCAAAAACGATGCAGCCTTGCTGCACGAGTGGTTGCTGTGAGTGATGCAAAACCATGGTGTGACATGCCGTGTGACATGACATGAGACGTGATGTGTATGCATAGCATGCATGTCATGTAGAGTGTGTGTCGCCTACATGTGCCCTTTCTAGCGCAAACAGCTGTGATCTTTATCCAGAGGAGTCTTACTACAGTTTCCTGCGCATTCCATTGCATTGCATGTCAGAATGCACTCCACTCTCCTGTTTCGTTACAAGGCATGTCCTCCATTAGCATAGTGGAATGTTTACGTTTGTTTTGTCTGCAGCTATCATCACGACATCATGGGAGTGAAGCGGTTCTACATCTTCGGTGTGTTTGAGTCTGTTGCTCAACAGCTCTATCGCTCAACAGCTGCTTGTTGTGAAAAGCGACTAGGCGCAATTGATTCGCATCTACACTTTAAGGCACTTAACGACGTTGTTTTTCCTTTGATGGTGTTTTGCAATGTACTGCTGTGCAAGGCCATCCTCATCATATCACCTTCATATGCGCATTGCTGCTTCAACAAGACACTTAGGCGACCCTTGGACACCATCCACACCCTGCCCTACCCTGTGCTGATAACAACAGCACATGTACTGGTCATAGCCGTAGTAGCACAAAATAGCAGTATAGGCAATTCGCAGCATATGCCTTGATGGTACCTTGACTGCGCAACAACCTGTGTAATGGCAGTTACCTGCTTCCCCGCGCAGATCACAACAGCACGCACAGTGCCTTCCATCGGGCCCGCCTGCAGCCCTGGGTGACCAGAGGGGTGGTGGTCTACGAGTACTTTGCCTTCACCAGCCGCTCGCAGGGTGGGCCCATGCCGCAGCAATATGCCGTGGAGCAGTGCGTGAGGCGATGGCATGACCACCATGTGAGTCACACGGTCCAGCCATGATGCATGTGAGCAGCATAATCATCATGTGGGTCACATGCACCACACCCAGCATAATGCATGGTGCATGTGACGGGGTGGGGGTAGAGTTAGGAAAAGGGTTAGGGTTGGCATCTCTGTTATGGTTCGCACCATGCCCAGTGCGGTACATGTGAGCACCATGCCCAGCGCGGTACATGTGAGCACCATGCCCAGCGCAGTACATGTCAGCACCATGCCCAGTGCAGTACATGAGAACACCATGCCCAGCGCGGCACATGTGAGCACCATGCCCAGTGCGGCACATGCCCAGCGCGGTACATGTGAGCACCATGCCCAGTGCGGCACATGTGAGCATCATGCCCAGTGCGGTACATGTGAGCATCATGCCCAGTGCGGTACATGTGAGCACCATGCCCAGTGCGGTACATGTGAGCACCATGCCCAGTGCGG
>QAXH01005622.1:997-18617 GCA_004335635.1 Chloromonas sp. AAM2
ACAAACAAACCAAGAAACAAGCCAACAATTGTTGCGTTCCCATGCTCACCGCCCCTCACAGCACGCCGCCCCTACCACATTACTCACCGCCATCCGCCTTGAGCTCGGAGGTGGTCTTGTTCTTTGAGGTTGTCCCAGAACTGGCAAACATCTTTTTCACCTGTCCCTGAACTGGCAAACATCTTTTTTTTCCACCTGCCAGTGGTCCAATACCGTCCCTGATGCTGCGTGTGTATGACAGCCTGCAGCTTGATCGCCGTCACAAATCCTCTCTTTGTCGTAGTTGCCTTGGAGAAGAAAATTGTGTGGACTACGTACTGAGTACGTCAGTGACAGCCTACCAGCCTCCTCAAGATGGCACGCCAGGGCCAAGCCGGAATCAGCGTGCATTGCACAGAAAGGTTCAATCTCAAATCTGGCAGACGGTGTGTTGTGCGTTGAATTAAAAACATGTTGACTCTAATGACACAAGCAAACTCAAGTCTGCCGTTGCTCGGGCATTGGATCACACTTGTCACACACCTCACTCATGTCTTGTCACACACTTGTCACACACCTCACTCACGTCACAGATTTCCAACGTCCTCTGCCATCTGCCTGCTTTGTATCGCAGTGAGGCGAAGGCAAGGCAAGCATCACGCATTGTTGTGAGAGTAAGACGCCCAGTCGCCATGGCACCTATGCTGCTCGGCCGGCTGCTACCCCTGCTTGCACGACAGGCAGGCCCTAATGAATGGCTTGCCCAGGCTGCGACAGCTTGCCATGGAAGTAGCCTGAGCATTGGAGCGGCGCTTACATGCCCAGGCGTGCATGCCAGCTCAACATCGCCGCAGGCTTGCATGGCGGGCATGCACACCTCCACCTCGCAGCCACATGCAGCGAGTTCTCGCAAGGCGCAGGAGCTACAGCCCACGTCGCCTGCGTTCACTGTTCAAGTCGCCATCAAAGCGTTTGAGCAGCGCTACCTCAATCAGGCCAGCACAACGATGGCAGATCTCATGTTCGTGCACTTCGCTCCAAAGAGCGCCTCATCGCAGACTGCCGGCGGCCAGATGCATGCACCCTCCAATCTTGTGCTTCCGCCGGCCAGCAAGCGCGTGCCCCTGAACTGGAAGAAAACCCGGTTCACGATTGTCAAGTCACCGCACATTGACAAGACAGGTCAGGAGGCATTTGAGATGCGCAAATACAAAGCAGTGGCCACAGTCAGCACACCCAGCGCTGAGGAACTGCAGTGGTTTCTAGACAGCGTGCGCCTCTACCAGTTTCCTGGTGTGCAGATTCAGGTCCTTGTGACAAACAATGGGTACCTGACCCCAACCCAACTAAACACCAATACTGCGGGTGGTCTCTTGTCAGAGCATCGCCAACACATTGCCAGATACCTTGGAACTGCCTCCCCAGCAGCAGACCAGCAGCAGCAGCAGCCTGCACAAGAAGCGACCTCACTGCGTGACACCTTGAGAACCCTACGCCATGTCATGTACGCTGGGTTTCAAAACCAGCGACAACAGCTAGGTCGCTCTCTAGCTTACAGCAACTGGCATAACGCGCAGAAAGTCAACTCCTCTGCCTCCCTCACCGCCCCAGAGCCTAATGATGTCCAAGGTTCCTTGGGCACTGATTACATGCAACCTGATGCGCATGGCAGCAAGGGAACCAACCAGGCAGGGCCACTCTCGGAACAAGCTCGCCAAGCAGCAGCTTTCCTCGCAGCGGCGGATGCTGCCCTTATAGGCATCAATCTTCAGTCCTTGGAGGGTTTCAAGAACTATCGCCACCACTTTGCAACCTTCCGGGTCGGGAAGCACGAGGTAAGCACGCAATCGTTGATAGGAACTGTTTTTGGCCACGGTTTTTTGCCTTCCAGCCTTCCAGCCAGCAATGTGCATATAACCCCGATATTAATCCACCTCGACATCATGTGAGCAGCCTGTATGCATCATAACAACATCAGATGGCCAACCTTGGGCAGGGATGTTGCATGCATGGGCCTTGCATGCCTCAGGTTCTTGGCCGCCCCATTCTCAGCATGGTCAACTCAAGCCTTGGGGGCGCCATTTCCCTTGCCTCCTCCATCCTCTGCATGGCCGCTGCTAACCTTTTGGGTTCCCTTGCTTCTAATCATTTGAACTCCACTGCTTCTCATCTTTTGGACGCCCATGCTCTCTGCTTGCGCAGCTGCCTGCCGCGGAGTGGATGCAAGCTGTGCTCCAGGCCAGTCAGGCCGCAGCGGCAGTTGAGGCAGCAAGCAAGGAGACGGAGCTTCAAGCGGCCTATGCCAGCTACTCACTCTTTGCCCACTCGTTGCTATCAAGCCTGTTCAAGCTGTGGGTGCAGCAGACGTCAGCGCAGCTCAAGCCGCACCTCGCTCTGCCCTCGCAAGAGTTGATCAGCAGCTTCATGCAGCAACCTATGCGGAAATAGTGGCACATGTTCGGTGGCTGTACCCGTAGCAGTCTCTGTTTATGAGCGCAATGGTTACACGGATAGCAACTAACAAACGTTTCTTAGAAACGTAGGATTACCTGTGCAAGTGTTTCCGGATCGGTTTCTTACGCATGTGTATTGCGCAGCGCAACAGGTTTAAGCAGACTGGGAGAGGTTGGAAAGATTAGCAAACGCTCAGTAGAAACGCAATGCAGATGTATCTGTGTTCATCGAGTTTGAGCAGAAGCCACCTGACTGACTGCAGGAGGGAATTGACAAGTTTCAAGACAGGTTGTGTGTTGGAATGCGTCTTCGGATTTTCTGTCCTTGGTTTTTGCTGTGCTGGCTGTTTGCCGTCGAGCTCACTAGGGCTGTCCTCTGGACCAAGTGTGAAGCTGGTGCTAATCACTAATCGCATGTCAGCTGTGTGTAACAGGGCCCGCCAGTGGTACATGGCGCTCGTCGCCCGAAAAGTGGAGGCAGGATATGAAGGACTGACAGCCAAAGGTAGACATCGAATGGGTGTGTTACCTGCAACTGTATGGACCGCCTGGCAATCTGAGGCAAACATTGGCAAGTCATCATTTTTTGTGCCTGCTATGGTGTACCCTTGCCATGATTGCCTTGACTGGTACCTGCTGCACTCCCTGGCAACCCTGTTCTTGCAGGCTGACTTGCTCTGGCGCTTTTGGGAATTGCGAACCTTTTCCGGCAGAACCCTGGATGCATTCCATACCTCAGTTCATCTGTGAGGGATGGATGCACTACACTGGCACTAAGGCTCTCTCACTACAAAGGCTGACTGGGTACTCAGAACTGAATGTAAAGCAGACAGCAGCTTAGTGCACTGAGGATCACAGACTAGTGCGGTAGCCGAGGCTTAATTACATTGAGAGGAGCGAAGATGTTTACATACAAATAAATGCATGCAACACAAAGTGCAGCGTTTGCTGCCTGCGAGAACCAGGTCAATGGGTAAAAGGTGGGTCCATGATCAAAAATCAGGTTTCATATCGCATTGGATATGCCTGTGAAGGTTATGCGTGCGCGGAAGCCACGTCAGTCTATGATTAAATAAACTACGTTAATGGACGTGCGCGTGTGTGGGTTGGTTCAGTCCCTTGGAGGCTGCAGACCGCACGCCTGCTGCCTGGTGGGAAAAAATCGAGTCACGTCTTGCACTCGGAGTTCATGTGCGTGCGGGCCAGGGAGTCTGGCCTTTGTGCGTGAAGGTGTGCGTAAATGAGGTGAAAGGAAAGGGAGCAGGTGTAGCAAAGGGTTTACTTGTTCCTCTTCTCCAGGTCGATCACGCGGGCACTGAGGCCCTGGATCTCAGCCAGGAGCTGTGTGACAGCGGAGGGTGTGTTTTCGAACACCTCGTCGCGGGTGATCTTGGAGTCAGCGAACACCTGCAGGCAGAGGCATGCAAGCCCAGGTTAGCTTGCAGATGGCGTTCCCAGCTTCATAGCGCTGTTAAGTCCAGGACTGACAACAGGGGCTCCTGCCTGTCAGCAGGTTGCGGCTGTCACCAGTGGCCTGAGAATTGATGGTGATGACAGCACAGCATCATTGTTTGGCGACTGCGGCACCAGCTTCGTTTTCTCACCTGGAAAGAAGTGTAGTCGTTGTCGCCCATGTTTGGTGCGCCGAGGTCACGTGCTGAGCCCTCTGTGATGATGGTGTTTGTCCAGCTCAGCAGGTCGGGCACGGCCGCCAGGTCCTCGGCGTCCTTGGTCACGCCCAGGCGCTGGGTCAGGTACTTGAGGGGAATCTCCTTCAGAGTGCCTGGAAAAACAAACAGCACAAGCACGTCGTCATCAGTCACGTCATACCTCAATCAACAGCCTGACAATAGCATAGCATCAAAGCAACGAACATGTCTGGGTTTGGGTGGCAGCACAGATTGACGCACTGTGGAGAAGCAAGTTGTGAGCTACCGTCTGCGCACCAGTCAGGTTAAAACTGGGGCAACCAGTCAGGTTAGAACTGGGGCAACCAGTCAGGCTAGAACTGACACTCAAGAAACAAGTGAGTTGCTCACCTGCTGCTGTCTTTCCGATCATGACCTCCTCCTCGTCCTTCTGCCTGGAGACCGAGGCCCTGGCCATGAGCTGCAGCTGGCGGGGGGACAGGGCGGGCACCTTGGTGAGGTCCAGGTGCGTGCGCTTGCCGTCCACGACCACGTAGCACTTGGAGACGGCAACAAACTCCAGGGAGGGGATGCCGGCCTCAGGGGTCAGCTCTGTGGCCCAGTTGTGAATCTGCACAGGACAATGCATGGAAAACGAGTTGCTGCAGTTGCACACGCGCGCCGGCAGCTTAAAAAAACCATTGCTCACTGTATCAGAGGAGATCATGTCTGTTGATTACAAGGAACAAGTGCAGAAAATCCAGGGGAGACACCTAGCAGACTGTCTTGGCATTCATAGCAACCATAGCAAGAGCACAGGCCACCCATGTGCATGGCATCCAGCCCACCTGCACGCCTGTGATAACCGCATAGTTAGCCCTGGAAGTGTCCACAGCCTTCTCGGCCAGGAACTCCACGTCGTTGCTGATGGTGCGCTCGGCCAGCTTGGTGATCTGCACCAGGTCCAGCTTGGACACGTCCACCTTCTCGTACCGGGCGCGGCGGGCCAGGCGCTGCTTCAGGATGGAGTACTCCGGGTCCAGGGGGTCGTGCACACCTGGAACCTGCAGAGCGCAATCGTGAGCAGGGTGTGACATGTGACTTGAGCTCGCTGCAGATTTAGTGCAGAAGGGCAGAAGCGAAAGAAACAATGTCAAGGTATGACACACCACATGATGTGCGTGGGAAAGCGTGCGCAAAGCGCTTGGTGCTCAAGGATAGCAAGGAAGGGGGATGTCTGGTGGCAATGCCGGTATTCTGTATCAGCAGGCTTTCTTACCTTGCAGTTGTCTTCGTAGCCCTCAGTCTTGAGCTCAATGAGCGCCTTCTGCAGTGCACCGCATGCGCAGCTCTTGTTGGGACGGCCTGGGCGGGTGATGGCGCCCACCTCGCCAGCGGAGTTGATGGCAATGTGGGGGAAGGCGAAGAACACGTAGTGCTCCTTGCCGTCCTGCGTACAGGAAGCATTAATGCAGAAAACACACGTTAGCACAAGGTTGGACCACAGTTGAGTCAAGATACATGCACAGTTGCTCGACAGACTGGGTTACCAGCAAGCGGATCTAGAATGATTCGTGTGTTGTTGCAAGTGAAGGTAGCATACTCACGCAGACTGGGGAGTGAGACAGACCAGCGCCCATGCCAGTCACACCGCATGTCAACACGGCGCCCAGACCGTTGGTGTTGAATGAGCCACCGAACACGGACTCGATCTTGTCCTTCAGAGGCACGGTGACCTCATCGCGGCACAGGTTTGTCATGGCTGCGAGTGTGAGTGCACAGGGTAGGGTTAGATAGGGTAGCCATGGAGAGCATTTCAAGTCGCTCATGGCTCGATCAGTAAATGCCTTACCAATGGAGTTGTCCCCGGTAAATCCGAAGCCGCTGAGGGCCACCTCCACACGCGCCATGAAGTCATCGACACCCTGCGAGTGCAAGAGCAGCCCAAGAGTTGGTACGGAGGCCATAAGATTCAAAAACGTGTAGGATGCGCACAGCTGCAGATCAACGCACCAGGGCCGATGGGAAGGACTTGATGATGTCACCGTGCCTGCAATGCAACGATGCGATTGCATGGTTGAAGCTCGAGAAAAGTGCAGCTAATCAGAGGCGGGTGTGACACGCAGCGAGCGTTGGCTGAGGCGCGCTGCGCTTATGACGATGCTGGCATTTGGCGTGCGACAATCACAACATTGGAGCCTGCCAAAGCGCCCGGATCGCATGTCTACTATCCCGAAGTGAGCGTCACCCACAAAAACCTAATCTGCCTTTATCTGCAAGATGCATCATCCACATTGGCGTGCAGCAAATCTGCAACAAGCGCACCTCAGGTTCAAGTCAGTCTGGTGCTCCGCGCTGAGAGTCCCTGTGCTGGCGCCATTCACCTCAGCCAAAGTGACAATTCGGGGCTGTTGCTGCCTCGCTGAGGGGCGAGCTACAATGTGGCTTGAAACAGCGCCTTGCAGAGGGCAGCGTGGTGCGCTGACCACTGCCTTACCCCGAACCTTTGAGCTCATCATGGTCTGCATCCTGTTTAGAAGGTTCAGATGCTTGGTTGTCGTGTGGGAGCTGCGGGGGTGGTGCACGAACAACTTTGACAACTCAACCAATAGTTTAGGCGCTGCGCTGCTGATGATATTGTTTTTGAGCCGGCAATAAGTGTTTGATGATTCTCAAACCTACCACACGGTTCAAAAACGGCACTTCCCATCTGGATGCACGGTCACCCTGGACCTGAGTCTTCCTCTACCTCAGCCCAGAAATGCGCATGCGCAGAAGTTCGCGAGCCAGCTTGTTCGGTTTTGTGGTCTCAATTGGCGTGGGTCGGGCGCCCGGTAGAGTTTTCGCATTCAACAGGTGTGGAAGGGGGAACCAATTACCCTCCTCCATAGGTTTGTCTATCTGATGAGCCCATGGCCTCTTCAGTAGAAATCAGGAGCCAACACTACCCAACCCAAAGTGATTCCTGTCACTGTATATCATATGATGACAGTGTGGCCACAGATCAGATTGTAGGTGGACGTGGCTGAGACCTGGCCGGCTTTCAAATCGGCCGTGTGCTCGTCTGTGCTCGTCGTCTGTCTGTTCTGCATGTTTTGTATCGTCCCGAGAGGTGTTTGCCGTTTTGTATCCCCAGCGTATGTTTGTATGGACTTGGTACGGGCTTGGTATGGGTCGTTTCTGTATGCTGCTGTATGCTGAAATCTTGATGTGCCAAGCTCAATGGAGCATGCCCACCTCAAAACGTTCACAAGGGATACAGTGACCGCATCTACCAACTTGCACCCGAGTCTGAGCGCTCAGTGGCGCAGGACTCCTGACCTGAGCATCCAGGAAAATGCAGGGAACAGGCAGCCCACGCGCACCCCTCATGCCATGGCAGTTCATGGGTTTGCACTGCTCAAGGGTCAAGCAAAACACGCTGCTCAGACAAATCTTCCAGTCAGGTATGGCGTTCAGATCAGATCCTTGATGGCAGCAGCAATGACAGCAGCTCGCATTACAAATGCCCAACCCAAACGCACACACCCTGAGGACCTGTTGGGGCAAACTTGTGTCAGACCAAGTCAGTTTCATGTGACACTGCTAGCGGTGCAAGTCATCACAACGTGGCCGGTCAGCAAAATTGTGCAAGAGACTCTTAGGTTGTTTGTTTATGGTGAGATGGCTACCTGTTGTGGTCTCCTGATCTAAAACCGATCTAAAACCGATCTAAAACCGATCTAAAACCTGAAACTGTGACTGAAACGAAACTACCTGAAACAGAACTATCTGTCTCCCGAGTAGCTCATAACCGTAACATCACACACCCAGCAGCACAGAGCCAGTATGTGCAGGCAGCACATACAACAACCGCTTGCACGTTTGCCAAGTTTCAAATTCAGCGGCAGCAGCTGGGCCGCTTTAACACACAGAAACGGGTCTGCTTACTGCACATGCCCACACCACAGCGCACGCCTTGACAGGATCCTGGTGGAGTTTGCAGTCGTGCTGCATGTTTCCTCTCCTGCTCTTGCCCCCGCTGAGCAGACCTCCCCGCACTGCGGGCCAGGTAACAACAACAACAGCACAAGAAATTGCTACTGTTGGTATTGCACAGCAAACAACACGCCACAGAGCATAGCGCCAAAGCCAGCAGTGTTTATGTAGAACAGCGTTCAGTTTGCCTGCGCGTCAAGCACACAAGGCCGGTTCTGCAGTATACTATTAAAACGAGCACCCACGGCAATGGGTCAGAAGGGCAACCCTTGATGTTCAAAAGCCCTGACGCCAGTCTATTAACCAGGTGGTTGAAGTCACATGCATCGAGCAGGCAGAGTGCCAATCACAAGACGTGAAGCATGCACAACTGCCACAGCAAACGATTGATCATTGTTTGTCCTGTCATCACGTGTCAACAAGGTACATCAATCTATTGTCTAGCCTGTTAGCAAGCTGCCAACATATCATCGCATCTGCCCCTTTGGGATTTGGCCATGCTCCATGTATCACAACCAGATGCCCCCAAGCATTTGCCATCACCATTCCTGCATGTACCCTGGGTAGACGTATGGCTGCGTGCCGCCTGGCGCCATCATCATGTGACCCCCTCGTTGTGGCCCCATTATCGCCTGACCCATCATCACACTTCCCCCACTGTATCGCCCCATCATTATACTTCCTCCGCTCTGCGGCCCCATCATGTATCCCCCACTGTATGGCCCCATCATCATGTGGCCCTCAGTAGCCGGTCTCATCATCACACCGCCGCTGCAAGGGCCCACAACCATGCACCCACCACTCGCCGAACCCATTGCCACTGCCCCGCTTTGCCGTCCTGCTGTGCATGCACTCCCCGTCGTGGTCACACTTTCGACAGGGTACATGCCTAACCCTGTTGGCAGACACGTGTAATTCACCGGCACAGCCGTTTTCTCTGGGTACCCAAGAGCCATGGGCAGGCCTGACGGCAGGCCCAGAGCCACTGCAATCGGGGCAGGTTCAGCGACTGACTGTATTTTCCCAGCTTTGCTGTCGACGCAGACATCGTCCAACTGCTTGTCTGTATCCGGCATGGACCCTGCTGCTGCAAATTCAATCCGTGTAACCTCCGGTGATGCTGCCGGTAGTTGCGGCTGCGTGAGCAACTGCGTCGGCGCGGGTTCCTTCATGGGTGCCTGAGCTGCGCCTGCATGCTGCGCCTCTACCAGTTGTAGGGATACCGGTGTTTGAAAGGGATTTAGGCGTGGTTCGAGTTGCGACTGTCCAAACGCAGGGGTTTGCGATTCTGAAGTTTGTGGCGCCTCCGGCGCTGGCGTCTGTTCTGATGCCTTGGATGCGCCTGGAAGCGCCTCGTTGTGTTCCTGCGTGCTAAGGGTTGGTTGCGCCGCAGCAGCCTGCACCACTGGGCTGGTCTGCTGCACAACTGCTCCGTTGGCTTCGACTGGATTGCCTTCGTTTCTCTCTCCCAGAGGCCCTTCGCTGAGTTGTTGTGAAAGCACCGCAGCTGGGGAGTTGACTGGGGATTCAGTAGCGTCTGTGCATTGCCCACAAGGCTTCTGCATGGCGGCTGGGGTCTGTTTAACGTGTGTACGTGAATCACGTGGTTGCCGTGAGTTTCCTTGACCTTGGACGGTTGGGTGGACTGAACCTTGGACTGAGTTTGTACCCGCCCCACGTACGGCCTGGTTTGAACCCTTTGGAGCCTGGAATCCTTGGCCTTGTGCGACTGGAATGTGCACTGGTGCTGTACGTGAGTCACGTGTGTGTGATTTGCCTGCTGTGGACTCTACGATGGCCACCACCAGAGTGATGTCGTCAGGCTTGCCACCAGTCCAAGACAACCCAGCCTGCAGCAGGGCAAGCACATGCCTGTCAGGGAGCTGCACAAATCATCTGCCGTCAGAACATTTTCAGCACGGCAAGCACACGACTCTGAGGACTGCCTGTGAATGCACAATTTACATATGTGTGGACACGTTGGAATCCCTTCCCTAATTTTTTATTCATAGGAGTGCAAAGCCTAATGTGCCTAAAGCACATGGCCACTGATCTCTGCCAGGCTTTGGCCTGCCCTCTTTCCCTGTTGACTGTTGCCCAGCCCCTGCTGTTTGTGTAATATTGATATTTCCTCAACAGGGAACTTCCGGACAACTTTTCTTAGCATTCTAATGACCTGCAAGATGGCGTTTCAATACGTGAAAATTGGCCACGACGCTCGAAACGCTGCACCCGCAGCTCACCTCACGCGCAGCGCTCTCATAGGGCGATGGACAGTTTGGGTCAGTGGCACGAGACTGGGCATACTCGCCCAGGTTGTCTGCTATCTGCTGTACAGAGAGACCCTGGTGCTCGTACCGCCTGCGGGACAGACACATACATTGTCTTTACTATCAGTATCACAATCATTACACTGCTTTTTGCTTACTGAAGTTTCGCAGAACAAACAGCACGTGCGGCCCGCTCATGTTATGCTCAAGCACACCCATGTACTGGGGCCTACAGCCAACTTTCGACTGATTGCATATACACTTTAGCCAACGCTCTTTTCGTGAGGTTACCAGCATGCCTCACCTCAGAAGACACGTGATCTCACTCGCGTAGATGTTGTCAAAGAAACCGCTGTTGAAGACGATGATGACGTCCCTTGGCAGCACGGGCACTTCATACTGGTCCGCTCTGCTCAAAGGCACACTGTCGCTGCCAAGGCCACCGAGTTGGAAGGGGCAAGCGTACGGCTCATCAAATACCTGACTTGTGCTGTAGAACACGACCTGTGCAACAGAGCCAATGAGGGTAGGCTAGGGTTAGCTTGTACTGGCGCTTCACACACTTTTCCTGGCTAAACTTGTCTTGCCGGCCAATGAGATGTGTATAAAACATAGCTGCGCTCCTTTGTTTCATGGCTCGTGGTAGAGCCCATCCTGCGGCCATCAGTACACTAGTGCCAAACTGTACAGATTGTGCGCAGTGCATGGTATTCCAAGTTCCTTCTTCAACCTTATTGTTTGGTCACTAACTCCTGTGGTATTAAGTATGAGCGCTACTGGCACGGCACGAGCACCAACACGGCACGAGCACTACTGGCAAACTATCAAGTATGGCCCTGCACCCTGCCTTGCCTTGCTATGCTGCTCACCTTGAACTCCCGTATGATCATGAACCCGCTGTCGCCCACCACAGATGCCCGGATGGCCCCGTCCGCCAGGGTCACAACGCAGGCGGTGGACGTGCCTGTGGAACAGCAGACAGTTCGACACGCCTGTGAAAAGAGTTAATGGCTGAAAGATGATTTGTCAACTATTCGTCCCAGGTCAGGTGCAGCACGAGCCTGCAGCGATGAACGGCCTTGTAAATATACAGTGTGTTGACATGATGATCGCGATGATGGCCCTGGAGAGATTGCTAGTGCCACCCGCCATTCCATGTCTAGGCAACACTAACATGCGTGTTCTACGGGGTGGCCTCAGTACAGAATGGGATCAGGTTCAAGTGCAACTGTCACCAGGCCCAGCCGCTGCTCACATGCCCCGCCATTACGTTTGGGCAACAACAACATGATTATCCTTCGGAGGCGCTAAACGAAACCCCGCCATCACATGCCCCTTTCCTCACCTGGCACCCGTGTGTGCTCATGTGCCCACTGCAGCAGCTGCATGCTGTCTGCGCCTGGCCTGCTGTCAGCGCGCTGCTTGGCCAGCCCCATGATCTGACGCGCATACTCCCCACCAGCCGGCCCACCGGTCATCTGCACATGCGTGTAGCAACAGCCTATGACAGGCACTCAGCATCACTCTGCACTTGTAGGGGCAAACAGGCAATCTGACACAACACATGGAGCGCTAACACGCGTCTGGTGTCTGCTCTGCATCTGCCCCTCCTCTGATTCACCAACGCCATGGCCATACCCTGCTGCTTTATTTTCCGCTCATTGTATCCCAGGCTGGTAAAGACACACTGCTGTCTCAGAGGCCCAAGGCTTCGAGATGTTTGTCCATGTGTGCAATCCTCTGCTGCTACAGTGGGTTCTCTGTGGTGACTGTTGCTGTACTGAAGTCCAGCTGGTGGAACTTAGTTAGAACTAGACTGCACTATGAGTTTGAACACTTGCTGTCTTATCACCTCAACAGCTCCATTTGTGCACATGCCCTGACCGCTCACCGATTCTCCCACCCCATCCGCCACGCCCACCGCCAGCCGTGTCTTGCTCACAAAACACGAAGCGTCGCCCATGAGCCCAGCGCCAGGCTGCGGCCGCATGCTGGCACCAACTCGCAGCCGCTGCTGGGGTGGCAGGGCAGCGAGTGCCATGGGCGTTTGCGCTGCGGTACGCTGGGGCAGATGCGCCTGCACATGGAAAAAAAACCATGCAAGATGGATGCATGCACATCCTACCTAGGATCCTTTGGCTGCCAAACGACAGAGGTACCCACACCCACACACATATGCACTATGCAGTTTTATGTTTCTTTGTGTGCTACCCTTACCCCGGCCCTGGCGTAATCCAACCGGAACTCGAACTAGCCCACAAGGTGGACAGCCAACAGTCTTGCCTGACGCAGGTAAACTTGTCACCAATCTGGTCAGCAAACTTGCTGAGTTCCTGCCAGGTTCACTCTGCCTGTCCCCGCCGGATACCTGCCAGGCAGCTATCATTTCAGGCGAGCTGCTTGTGCTGTTTGCGCTGTGCTGTTGGCCTGACTACGCGGCAAGGCATTTCTGCACAGCCCTACCTCAGGCATGGTGTGTGTGGGCACGTCAGGCTGTGTGGGTTGCTCAGATGTTTGAGATGCTGGTCGCCGCCTCTGCTGTCGTTCATGCTGTTGTCCCTGTTCCTGCCCGTGTTGCTGCCCGTGCTGCAAGCCCTGCTGTGATCGGGCCTGCCTCTGTTGTTGTCCTTGTTGTGAACCCTGCGGTAATCTGGGCTGCTCCTGCTGTTGTCCTTGCTCCTGCTGCCGTTGTCGCTTGTGTTGCTGTGGATGTACCGGTGCCTGTGTAGTCTGAAGGTCATCCAAACCAGCATGAGATGACCCCTGATGCAGCTGCGGACGCTTCTGTGAGGGAGGCTGTAGGACTTGCCCTTCATTCTCATCTGGAGCCTTGGTGCGCTTGCTGGGCCCTGAGTCTTTCCTACATGAGATGGATGCATGCAACACAGGATAATCTATACATGAATGGAATGCATCCAGCCGATGTCATGTGACTGCCTGCATGCTACAGCCTTGCAGCGCCAGCCCTTGTTTTCTTGCTCTGGGTCGTGTGTTCTTGTTCAATGCCTCAGTTCACCATGACGGTGTTCAAGTCGGGGTTGTTACAAAATTGATAGTCAGGACCGAGGCTGCAGGAGTCCCTGTCAGGGCTCCAAGAAATCAACAAGCCAGGGAACAAGAAGGACTCCGTAGTAGCGTTCCGCACTGTCAGTGATGAATGCAAGTGAAGCACGACTGCGGTTGCTGCTCTTGCACGTACTTGGCAGGCTTGGATAATGGAGCGGACAGCAGGTGCAGTGTGTTTGCCACCAGCTCCTTCAACGATCTACCATCTGCCATCTCTAGGGCCTAAACGTTGGGCGCCTGTAGGATCAAAGCAACGAGCTGTCAGCACAGGTGCCAGCTAGCGCATGACGCCAAGGACGCGGCGGCAAGCAATGCTAACGAGGGCTGTAGCAGGTTATGCCAACAGGGGGGACGCACAGATGTTAGACATCGTGGCGAACCATGGCGAACAATGCTGGATTTAACAAGTGCATCAAGGCGTGCTGTCGATGAAAGAACTAGGATCTGTTCGGCAGCCCCAAGCAATCAAATCCATCATGCGCACCTGCAAGAATTGAATGTATCTGAGCTTCTCAGCCGCGGGTAGAGTATGCTGGAATGCCAAGCCACGATGCTGGATGAACTGCTGAAGCTGATCACTGCGAGGCCATTAGCCAGGCAAGCACCATCACCATCATTGTAATACTTCACAGCGCGCAACGGCGCTGGCGACGTCACAAGGATGGTAAGCACTCTGTCAAAAATCCGAATTCAAAATGTAAAAAACGACGTCACAGGACGTTACTGCTGGCAGCCTTGTGATGGCAGCCATCCGTTGGCAAGCATGTTGTGGCTGAAGCCAGGCAGGCATAGGGAGGGTGGCACACCATATGATGCCCTGGAAGTCACGTATGATGCCGTAGACGTCCAGCCATGTCGTCGGTGCTAGAATGGCTTGGGGTGTGGTCGGCCTGTAATGGGGTGATGTGGTGGAGCGAGCCACAGGCTTGCTGGTGATGGTGTTCAGTTCATTGAACACTGTGATGAGTACTAGTGAAACTGAAGGTGTTAGTTGGGTACCATGGAGGCCTACCAGGTATGATCGCAATTGCGCTAAGCCCATTTCCTGATTTGAGGCCCCCCATGAGGAGCCCACTGTAGCAATGGTGGCTTTGCGATGTGGTGTGATGCACAGGCTTGCTGGTGATGAGTTCTCCAGCATGCATGCTGCTATGCTCTCCAACACACAGCGAACTCCAGGTATCATTAGTGATGTGGCAATCCCATCTGGTTGTGAGTGGTAGACTAAAGCAGACTGTTGCCATCGCTCTCCATCCTGGGCGATTACAACACGGAAAGCAGCCTTGAATTTTGAAGCAGTGAAATGTTACACGGTAAAGGAACTGGATAAGTATTTGACAGTCAAGCAACTGGTACTCACTAATCGCACCAGGTCATGAAATGCCGACCAGGTAGTGTTAGTTGTCCTTGGCTCCCCATACAAACACACTTGTTAAAGGCCTGGGTCACAACAGTCCCACAGTCAGCTGGCCAAATAGATGGCAGCAGCGATGATAATCATCCACAATCACGTACCCCTGCCAGGAAGGGCACTGCATGGGCAAACCTAACAGCCTCGGAAGCCACATGGTAACACATGAAGCTGCCGTGCCCGGTGTCATTGACGATTGAGCAACAGAACCTGAGCTAGATAACTTAGCACATGGTCCTGCCAACCCCGCCACATGCACCTACCTACCAGCCAGACAAGCAACAAGCAACCCATACATTTGCAATCGTATAGGGACTGCACTGCAAAGACCCACCTAGCAAATACTGGAACAGCAAATATAGCGAATGGAACTGTCAAAGTCTGTTACCCAGTCGAGATCACAGGAAACAAGTAACTCCACACATGAACTGTTGAGTTACCCTAAAGCACAAAAGGACGCATGGACTGTCGAACAACTTCACTACGGAACTGTTGAACTTCACAGGTCACAATCACAGTTGACGGTCAAACAAGGCGCTGGGTTGAATTGCTGGCTACACTAAGCCTGTGCCCGTGTCATTGAAAGTCAATCAAGCAACAGGACCATATAACAGCCGTTCACAAGAACCTGGCTGGCATGCAGTCATCAACCTTATTGAACTGCCAATCACCACATGAACACTCCATCACTTGACCATGTCCAGCACTTGACTACAGAACTATCAAATAGCACAGGTCACAATCACGCTGAAGGGTCACACACGGCACTCGATCGACAACCAATCAGTCAACCAAGCATCAGAACCAGATGCCACTCAACAGGATCACAAAAGCGATCACATGAGCTGAATGTAGCATGGGCGCATGCATGTACACCATGTGGTGCATGTGGCGCATATGCTAGCTGCGCAAGGTGAGCAGCATTGCCACATGTCAGCACATGTCCAACTCCCAAGCATTTCGGCCAACCCATTTTGGCTACTGCATGTTCGCCTTGGCACCGCTCCATGTCAAGAGGAATCATTGAACGCAACCAAGTGTAGCATCAAGGCATCACAATCTGTGTGTCCAGTGTGCGGCATGTGACAGAAAGGACTGCAAACCAGCCCATGTAACATCCATAGTGTGTTTTCTTGGACATCTCCAGCAAGCTTGTTGACGATTCAAGAAAGGCCAAGCAGTAATCTCAGCATAAGGCCGTGTTGAAGGGAATTATAAGCCAATCAAGTGCTACATATTGGCACAGCAAAGGCTGCCGAATGTCAGTGAATGAACCCCCGATTGGCTTTGAGCCATGTTCAAGAAGATGATAAGCCAATGAGCAATCATAAGCAATGACCAATCAGGGGCAAGCATAACTGAAAGCAACGGCCAGCTCAGGCTGCTTGATGGTAGCAGTTCATAGCAGCCGACGCAGCAGCTACCCTTGTGTTGGCTGTCTGGCAAACGGTTGGGCGGAGCCAGTCAATGAATGCCCATTCTAGCGGGTAAAAAGGATTCAGTGAGGCAGTGGCCACATCACACACTGCCTGTTCCATGTGGCCCGGCATGGTGTGCCTTTTGAGCAGTGTCAGTGAATCGCACCGAAACCCGCAAGGTCACTCCACATGCCCATGTGGCACCCAAAGTCTGGGGCTGGGCCGGTATTGATGAATGAACCGACGTGCTGCTCGGCAGGCATGTCATAACAGCACACACAGTGTCAGTGCCAGTGCCAGTGAATAAACCCCCATTCTAGTGGTTAGAAGGGATTCAGTGAGGCAGTGCCTATCAACCCAACTAGGGCGGAAGTGCTTCACACCCCACCATTGCCAGTAGTGCTTGTAAGGACTTCAGCCCCCAGTGTCCCAAGCCATCAGTTCCGTCATCCAAAGCCATAATCGCCTGTCCTTCCAAGCCATCAGTGGCATCATCCAAAGCCTAATCATCGCCTGTCCTTCCAAGCCATCAGTGGCATCACTCAAAGCCATAATCGCCTGTCCTTCCAAGCCCATCAGTGGCATCATCCAAAGCCTACTCGCCTGTCCTTCCAAGCCATCAGTGGCATCACTCAAAGCCATAACTGCCTGTCCTTCCAAGCCATCTGTGCGCTGCGGCACGAATAAATCCCACGTGTATGTGTATATGCTAGCTCGTAAGTGACATGGCAAAGGTTGCCGCTGTGCTGTTTGTGCTGAGCAATTGGTAGCAATGTGTGAGAACAGCTGAAGTGCAGCTGGTATTGGCTCTGAGCCCTGCATGAAGGGCTGCGTATTCAGGCATGGTGATGCCGCGAGGTGTCTGGCCGTGCCACTGGGCAGTTCTGTGGCTATAAGACCCAGTTCAAGGTGTCATTTGATAGCGTTGATTGGGGCAGTTGACTGCTGTCGTATGTTCAATGCACCACAGGCATTGATTATTGCCCAGCGGGGCCATGTCGGAGTAGGTCAGGGGTACGGGACTGCTCATGCACAGGGCAAGGCAGTCCCGTGCCTGGTTCGGTCAAGGGTACATGGGCTGTTGCCTCACTTCTTGAGGTGTGATCACACCTGGTTTGCCAGGGTAAAGACCTCCATGCTTGAGGTGTGGCCCTGTCTGGCCATGCACTTCCAAAGGGCGCCCACGACAGCCTTGGCCTAGAAACAAGGAAGAGTGGCAAACGAGCACATGTGAGATCACTGCATCTCCAAGTCTTGTTCGTCCAGCCAGTTGACTTCAAGGCACAGGATGGTCCAAGGCAGAGAGTGCGCAGGGCAAACAAAGCATATAGTGCATGGAGGTAACAGCACAGGTATCACCCATATCACATTCAAATGCAACAGTAACTGACAATTAACTGCCATTGCATTGGCACTG
>QAXH01005623.1:0-12623 GCA_004335635.1 Chloromonas sp. AAM2
CCACTCCTGCCACGTGCCTGCAGATGCAGCGCCAGCTCCTTCACATGATCGCCATGGGCTCCGACGGCCTGGGCATGGAGCACGTCAGCGCCTGCTTCACAGCTCTTTCACGCCTCCACCGCTCCCAACACACCACAACCCGTCCACGCACCTCTGGCCTTACACCCGCCGCAACGCCGCCACGCACACCTTCCCCAATGCCCGCTGCGCCCCTCTCCCACCTCTCCCGCTCTGTGCCCGCTGCACCCCCACCACGCACTCCCACGCCTGTTCCCGCTGCACCCCTGTCGAGCAGTCCCACCCCTCCAGCCGACACTCAGCCAGCCGAAGAGGCAGACAGGGTCGGTCCCCGGCAATGGCAGGACACCACAACTGCGTTACTAGGCAGGCTGCAGCGTTTTCTGCCCGCAATTCAACCCCAGAGCAACCCATCACCACTCCAGGAAAGCGGAACTAGCTGCATGCTATCTCAAGGCTCACCCACCACCAGTGACACTGTTTTTCCCCGCCATGCCGACAATGGCGGTGGCTCAAGCAGTGCAGGCCGCCCCAGGGCGGGTCAGGGCCTGCATTATGAACAGCGTATACCACGGCAGCAAGCTGGCCTAGGCCAAGGTACTCAGGGCAACTCGCAGGCTTCCCTGGTACCCGGCAAGACCCTGGCACTGCTGCTGGTGGCGTTGGCTGATCTGAGGGTGAACCTTGGAGCGCAACTAACTGCACAACTGACCCAGGCGGTTGACCAACTGTCACGTGTCCCAGGTGAGACCAGTGCAGTACATGCTGCTGGAAAGTGCTAAAACTGATTTGATGCTAATCCGTGCTATTTAACCTGGGTTGCAACTCCTTGCGGCTCATCATATACTGGCATTTTTGCCTTGTGCTTCCACAGCACAGTGTCATCTGCTAGAGGTGAGGCTGCTTCATGCATGCTGTGCCATGCCTCCATCCCAGACGGCCATCGATCATCACGTGGCATATGGTGACTTTTTGCAAGAGCCTGCTACAGGGGGCATGAGTGCTGTGTTTTCTACATGCTACTGACATCTGGCGGTCTCCATCCTATGCTGTGAACAACATCATGGTGGCGGCTTTGTGCAAGAGCTTGCTTCCGATGGCCTGAGGCCTGCTTGTTTCCTGGCTTTTTCTTTCACATTTCAAAATTCGCCTTATACTGCTGTCGCTTGCTGCCATTGCAGGCGGCCTACAGCCCAAGGACAGGTCCATGCTTCTGCAGTCATCCGCTGCCCTGAAGCTGCCCTTACCCCACTCCACTGCCATGCACCTGCTGGAATGCAGCCTGGCGTCATTACCTATCACACCTCTCCGCTCAGCCACCTCTGCTCCAAGCACACACTCAACACCCTCTAATCCTCCTTTTGTGTATCCGAGCAACAGCCTTGACTCTCGTCTTGATGGAAACGAGCGGTCCTTTCAGCCATCCCCGCTGCCTCCTGTGATTCCTAGTGAGGTGGAGGATTGGTTCTTGCCACCTTCTGGCCCCAAAGGCAAGGCCATTGGGCCTGCAGTACCAGTGATGCCACCTGGCAAGGCTGGGCCTTCAGCTGGTGGATTCTTATTGTCATCCCATACCGCTCGGGAGCAGCAGGCAGCAGCGCTAGCAGTACAGGCGCTCCGGCAGCGGCAGCTCCAGCACCAGCGGCAGCTGCAGCAGCTGGCCCAGCAGCAGGCAGCTGCCCGGCAGCTGCTGGCGTTGAGCGGGCTGGCTGGTGCAGCGTGCCGCCTGCACCTGCGCCCCAGCCGGCAGTGGCTGACTGACTTGAACATGCGCATCACACTAGCATTGGCAGCTTTAGTCCCTGTGCCTGGTGACGGTCCATTCAATCCACCGGCATCACATGGTGGCAATGGAGACAGTGGGCAAGGCGTAGAGACGACCATACAGGCAGTTATCAAGTCGGTACCCCAGTTGTGTGGTGCTGCCTGCACGCTCCTATCCGCACTGCCTCAGCTGAGCAGCCCTATGAGGCACAGCCAGGCGATTATGCTGGTCCAGATAGCCACATGCAGCCATGCGAGCAGCATGGATCACATGCCTGACGTGTGGCAAGGTGTGCACCATGCAGCCATGCGCTACCTACCCCAGCAGCGTGAAGACATCGCTTACCCGGTCACTGAAGCAAGCTCGGACGCCAACAACCCACCCATTCACTTCCTTCCTCACCACAACCCCGACAAACAAGGCCGGACAGAGTCACCATCTGTGACTCTGCACTCACGTGGGCGTTACAATGACCACATGGGTCACACTGGTCACACTGACGCCCACGTGGGTCACACTGCTCACATCAGACAGCTGACTGCCTCCCAGGTGGTTCAATTGCTGCATGGCATTGCAGCCCACCGGCTCCGCCCAGCCAGGCTGTGGCTTCCATGTGTCGTGCCACTCCTCCAGTCACCCTCTGCATTGATTGACCTGGGGCCGGGGGCGGCAGCGGCAGCACTGAACCACCTCGCAACGGCACTGGGTGCGCCGCTGTTGACGGCGCCACAGCGAGTTGCTCTTGCTGGACCACGCAGAGGCTGCGGGGTCCAGAGCAGGCACAGGAGCAGGGTTCGATGGGCTGTGGGTCAGAGGCGGCCCAGGCCAGCTAAACCCTTCACACCACCACCACCACCAACGCAGGCAATCACACTACCAGAAATTGCCTCGGGGCACAAAACACGTCCTGTGGATGATGCAGACGTGAGGGATGGCAACCACCCTGCAGTTGAAGCCGTGACAATTGGCAAGCGTGGGCTCGGCCCGGCCGTCACAGCTGCCGCGCGCAGCCTGCTGGGGCCAAGGCTCTGGCGCAGCCTGCCCGGCGCAAGCCGCACCCTCCTGCACCGTTCACAAGGCTTGCACCATCCGACGCAGCTGCTGTGTGCGCTGCTGCGCTTGTCCGTCCTGCCGGGGCCTGTGTGGATGCACAGCTTTGCACGGGCGGTGTGCCAGGCTTTGGCGGATGGAGCAAGCGCCAAGGACGTTGCACGTTTGGTGCCTGTTTTGATTGAAGCTCGTGATCGCCTGCGTGCTGCAAGTATGGCAGCCAAACTGGCTTTGCAGCTGCCAGTCAGCCTCACACAAGACATGGGCACTCCCTGCACTTCCGCTCTCTCCGTGCCATCTGCTGCCTACAATACTGCCCGCAACACCACAGCTGACGTGAGTACATCATCAGCAGGGGATAGCTTCGCAACAGTGTCCGGTGGTGGTGCTGAGTGTATGCAAGCTGGTAGCAGAATGCCTGAGCGGGAAGGGGCCCCAAGTGGATCAATCCGCCCCAGGCTGGATGCCAGGCCTGTGAAACGCGTGCAGAGCCCTGCTTCCCGGGCTCATGCAGCACATGGGCGCCCACTTGCATTGCCAGGCCAGGCGAGGCCAGGCGTGCCCCAGGGGCCAAGGTCAGCCCATGACCGGGCACTGTCTACCTTGGTTTCTTTGTGCCGACAGCTGGGTAACGGTGTGCAATTGCCCGAGCCAGCACAAGCAGGATCGCATATGGGTCAGCATGCAGGTCGTGATGGCTTGGCAGCACAGAAAGCAATGCAGAAGGAGCCTCGAGTAGAGGATGGTGATGTGGGCATAGGCGAAGGTCAAAGGGTGGGCAGGGCCGGTGGTAGGGAGGGATGGACTGTGATGCTTGGAGCCACGCCGCAGCAGGTGCAGAGGTTGAAGTGCGCTCTGAGGAGGCTCAGGAGAAGCTGAGAAGGGTCAAGAGCCGATGATGGCCTTGTCAAACGCGCATATCAGTATGATATTCTCATTCAATAGCAGGGCTGGAGGCGTGCTATGAGAAGGCGCAGGAGGAGCTGATTATTGCCACATGATGCCTGGTTCTTTGGAATCACGTATCTGTTGCTCATAAAATCATCTGTATTGGTATTGACGTGGTTTTCCAGGGCTTACCCCAGCCTCTCTTGCGCACTCTGCTGGAGTTGCAAATTATCTGCTCCGCTTTTTTCATGCTGATGTCACCCAATGTAACAAATGCAACCAAGCCACCTGAAGTTGACCGGACAGTGGAGAGACGTGCTTTAAACGCAGAAGCTGAATGCGTGGAGCTGCAAGATAGCTTTGTGCAATCCGAGTGTGCAATCGAACGTTTGAAGCCTTGTCCGCCCATCTCAGCAAAGTCGAAGAGCGAGCGCACTCTGTATTTTGATGCATTGCTGAGCTTCATGCGCTCGAACTGCGTCCAAGGAGATGGCAAGAAAGTGGCCAGTGCAGAGCTTGTTCAGCCTGCTGCCCCATACACCGCAGTTGGCTCTGTACATGCAACAACAAGTTGGATGACTGAGTCCAAGAAAAGAAGTTTGCCAGTTCTGGGACAATTCAAGTATCCTGCACTGGAACCAGTGTGGTGCCCTATGTCCTGGATGATTTGGTACACACTTCGCTCAGCGTGTAGAGGAATCGAATGAGTGCCAGTCCTGGGACAATCCTTGTGCACACCGCTGGAACCAGTGTGGTGACGTGTGTGTCAAGACGGTGTTGAGTCAATGTCAAGCGCCCCACTGAGGCCTGTTGCTGGTGCATGGTGGTAGACGGTGGTGACTACCATGACTGGGTTAACTGGCTGTGGTGGCCACTCCTGTGATGACATTTCCCATTCGCCACACGGAACTCACAAGTGAAAGTCTCACAAATGTCTCACAAACTCGGTCCAGTCATTGGCAGGGGCGGCCAGTAGTATATGCACCGGCAGCACATAAAAGGCAAACTCAGCGGTGCTGCGATGCAGAAGGTGCTGCAACAGCAAAGCATGATGCAGTAAGAGTAGTAGTAAGGGACTCTAGAAGTAGTAATTCAAACATACATGAACTGCCGCATGACCATTCGCAGGAAGTTACCCCGCAAATTCCTAGTCCACTCACATGCACTACTGTATCAAGCAGACAAGTGCATCAACTCAACAGGCCATCTGTTCAATGCTGTCACACACTGTCAACCCATAAGGTCAGTTTACCCTTCACAAACGGCTACTCAGCACGCGCATTCCTAACATACCAATTCCCAAATGAACATTGACAAACATGCTAACATTTAAGGTACCAGACAATCCTCGCACATCCCAACTTGCAGCAACACGTCCCTGCGCTGCTGTGGTGTTGCTGAGAGGCGGAGGATACCAGGGGAGCTGTGCTTCTTGATGAAGCGTGCAAGGGTCTGTGTGCCACTGCCGATCCTGTCTGGCTTGGCACTGTTCGTGCACTGCTGTATGGTGTGGCCCACCTCCAGGTTGCCTGTGACACTGAGGCCTGCTGTTGTGAATGGACAAGGCTAGTCAGCCAGAATCAACAGCAGATGAGACGACCGGGTCACTCTTCGTTCTGAACCCCTCTGGCATCGCGCGCAGGTTGTCCCTGGCAAAAAGAAATATCAATCAAGGACAGCGACGCGAAAACTCAGCGCTCGGGCACCGGCTCCAGGCTCCTGACGTCAGCTTCCGCCCAAACCCTGGGTCACCGAGGGCCGTGTCTTCTTCAACTCCCATTCCCAGTGCCTCAGTCCGCCTGACACTAGATGAGCATGGGCCAGACAACACTGGTTCCAGATAACGTGTTGACAGCTGCACAAGGCATGCCAGAAGCACAGGGTTGTCAGACCCTGGACCCAGTGACCCAGGCATCACCATCAAGCGCCACAGGTACGTTGCCTAAGGCACTGGATAGTGCTAGGCCACATAATTCCAGTAGAATTAGTGCTCTGCAGGGCCATTCAATCCTCAGGATTGTACGAGCAAGCCTTGCACCGCCCATGTAATCAACAGCACCGACGCCACCTGCCACTTAGCCACCTGTCCTGCCTGCTCTTTTCTCCTGGTACACTTGAGGTATACCACTGGGGTATACATTGCACATTAGATTCTCGAATACGAGCAGGCCTGGATCCTCAGTAGTGTGCCTGATGTCGCTGTGTACAGATGCTGACTCCTTGTCCATTCTGCCCACTGTGTGCTGTCCCAGCTGCATCCATGTACAACCGGGCCCTAGTGCATGCACGTGCCCGGGAGTTCGACGCAGCAGCGGGAGTGTTTGAGGAGCTACTGAGGGAGTGCCCGCAGCACAGCAAAGCATGGATATCGTATGCACAGGTACTTGCTGGCACTCGCTGCAGACGCAAGGGATCCGTACTGTGCAGTGGGCAGGCCTCACTTCACAAGCACTGGCGTTGTATATCTCAGTCTCTGGTATACCTGTTAACAGGCTTACCTAGAACAAATGTAGAATCCAAGGTACAAGCATGGCAGAGAAACGTTGCAGGCGTGTAAGGAACCGCAAAGTCACACAGAACAGCCTGTAAAGCACCATGCTAAGCACGTCTGGTCCACAAAAGTTTAGTGGTGGTCCAGATATCATACATATCAAGTCTGGTTGGGGTTGGACAAAAGTGAAAACGGTCTTGGAGCCTCACATGAGGGTTAGGATTACGAACAGAGGGCGCTGGTGTCGATATGTAGCCATAGGATTGACAGGTCACAGGCGTTGTTCTCACTCTGACGTCACACACTCCGCAGATGAGTGGGTCGTCAGGGTTGCTTTCGTCATTGGCAGGTTGACAAGAGTACAAAGGGTCCTCACATACCACATGCACAAGAGTCACACTTCCATGCAGATATCCGCTGCGGCAGGAGCGCCGAACAAGGGCTCACTTGCATTTTCGCCTCCCACTGTACAAGTGCTCTGCTTATTGAGCACCTGGTCAACGGCGCTATTGCAACCCAATGGTCCTCTTTATGGCGCCTGTCCACGGTCCTCGAGTGGTTGAGAATGAGCATCTGGGGTGACTGCCAGGTCCCTGATGCCTGGTGTGTGCAGATGTCCAAAAAGTCTGCGGGGCGGATAGGCCCGGAGGCAGGGGCGGAGGCATGCTCATCCGTTCTCCAGCGCGCAATGGAATGCAATCCTCACAGTGGGCAGCTCGTGCAGGTAGGCGCAACTGTCCCTTCCTTCCTGCCTTTCTTCTTCTTTCTCGCTCGGAATATAGGTGAGGCGGTGCCCATCCCGTCCCGTGTCCTGTGGCGGCTTTCCTGATGTAAAAATACAAACAAAAGCACAAACCGTTTGAGCTGCACCACTTTAAGAGCACCTGGCTGTTGGGCCGTGCCTCATTTTTCTTGCATTTGATCTTGAAACCTTCGTCGATTTTCGTCTGGGGTGTGTGTGTGTGTGTGTGTGTGTCCTGCTTGCCAGGCTGCCGGGCTACTAGAGTTGGAGTCAGGCCGGCCGCAGGCTGCGCTGTCCCTGCTGCAACAGGCCGTGCAACTCCAGCCCTCCCTAGCCCCTGTGCTAAAGTGGAAGGCCGTGCAGGATGCAGCGGCAGCACAAGAATCCCTTCGGCCGAGTTAGCAGTGCTGGGAAACGGGGAAAGCCAACTGTCATCATACTTGGTGTAGTGCTCCATTTCGTGCACACAATGCCTCCCATTTGGGAGGGGGAAGCCAACTGCACCAAAGTAGTAATACCCGATGATAATGCAGAGAAGCTCAGTATGGTACTGCCATGGTACTTGGTGTAGTGCTTCGTTTTAACCCAAACCATGCGTACATGGTATTACTTCTTGCGCTGCAGCGATGTAGGAAGCGACAGCACCTGTAGCCACGACAACTTGATAAGCGTTTTCCAGGGAAGCTGTACAGAAGCCGAGTAACTGGAAGCAGATGTGTCTTTCCCATGATAGCATGTCCACGCTACACAAAACCACAGCAACACTGTCTTGGTGGGGATTGGTCCGAATGCACGAGCCATGCTGGCATGATCATGGAGCTTGCTTTGTAGCTGCCAGTTCACTTAATTTATGTTCTGCAAATCATTGCCATCAGCCCAATACGACAGTAAAACAAGAAGTTTGCCAGTTCTGGGACAACTCTTGTGGGATGTTATTAGAACATAAAACATGTGTGGTGACCCAGTCATGATTAGTGTTGTGCTGTGCGTGGTTCTCACAGGGACTGTGGTCACACTGAGTGTCAGGAAAAGATGCGCGTCTATCGAGGTGTCTATTTCTGTTGGGAAGTAGTATTTCAAAAATACTTAATACTTCTATTCTAAGTTTTCATAAACGGCGATCATCATCATCATCATCATCATCATCATTATCATCATCATCATCATCATCATTACATGGCTTTTCATGGTTCAACCCACGGGGCTGCAGCTAGACATAAAAATAAAAATAAACGGCGATGGATGCGGGTAAATGTGATATTGGGTCAGTGTGTCTGGCACTGTTGCTGGTGTTGGTAGGCGGTGGTGACTGTTAGTCTGGGACATGGGGCAGTGAGAGTGGTGGCTGATTACCAGAGACCCAGAACAGGATGTCTCACATTGGCAGTGACACAAAGACACCACCTCCACCCAACCTCACAATTTGGAGTGCAAAGCAACCTCACAATTTGGAGTGCAAAGCAACCTTACAATTTGGAGTGCAAAGCAACCTCACAATTTGGAGTGCAAAGCAACCTTACTTTTGTCCGCTCTTGTATATGTAGATGCAACTCTGCCTTGAGACCTGTGCACATGCTTGAATCGAAGAATGTGTACAAATACGACCTGTTCGTTTGGTTGTGGAACACACTTCACCCCGTGTAGGATAGACACACACACACACCTGTGACACGTCTGCAAACTCAAAAATATACCCAACCAAACTTTGCAACTACAACACCCGTCATCAACACCGGTTCCAGTGGTGTTGATAGGAATTGTCCCAGAACTGGCAAACTTTTTTTTTTTCAGAACGCGCGCGCGCGCGCGCGTTTGGAGTGCAATACTGGAGTGTGTACGTGTGAGACAAAATGGTGTGTGTGACCAGTCTAAGTAAGAGATAGGAACTGCAAGTGTCAAAAGACAAAATGGTGTATGTGACCAGTCTGACCGGAACCGGCCGGTAGTCGCATGAGTTTGCCAGTCTGCGCCATGCACCGTTCAACCGGCACCTTCCACTGCAATGTGAAGCCATGCGTTGATTGTCTGAGTTCCCCTGAGTTGCAACCTTAAGATGTGCGACATTGTAAGATTACATACGTACCAGGAAGAAAGAAAGAAAGGGGACGCTGGTAAGCCAATGTTCCAGCCATCTTCAGGCACGCAAGCATACGACTGACAAACCATAGGTGTACCCTACCTCAATTGCGCTGAGGGCCTTTGACTTTACCCACCACCGTTGTGTGTGCAACTAATCTAGGTGCATGGTATTTGAGCATCATGGCATCTGCATCTTGTGACGATGTGACTTGCTTGACCTTGCAATGTTCAACTGTGTGTGTATACGACAGTGTAAGATTACATGCATACCAGGAGCCTGGTCAGGAACCTGGTCAGGAGCCTGGTCAGGAATGGTTCATGCACAGAGCGAGCGAAGGCATGCTTCTCATGCAGCGATGCACCCGGAGTGGACCAGTTCACAGAGCTGTTCAGTTGGGCCACTTGATGCTGTCTGGACTGTCCGTGTGCCAACCTCCTGTACTCAACTAATTCTCTGACCTTGACGCCGTTTCTGTACATTCAAAACACAGCACTAGATTATGCTGACTAGATGATGCTGGCTGCAGCTGGCTGAGTACAGTCATTAAGCAGAGCGAAGTTCGGTCGCGTCCGCAGTATCTCCCCGTCGTTGAACCTGCCTCCAGGTCACTGAGTAGTCTGAAAACTGTTACCATTTGTGGAGCATCTGGTCTTGCAGGTCAGCTTGCTGCCCGGAAGTGCTTGGTCAACTGCTTGGTGATTGGGCAGTACAAGAGCTGCAATTCTGGCCTCACCTCGGCATGCAAGCACAGCTGCTCACCTTGCACAACGAGCTCAGGATTGACGCACAATGGGACGGTCAGTCAGTCATACACAGCGACGTAAAATGGGACGGCATTCAGGCAGCTCAGGCCAGAACGCCCATGGAGGATGGATTCAACATATCCTTCAGAGTCAGCGCGAAACTTGGCATTGAGTGAATCATGGTTGGCAAGAACCACTTGGCCATTAGCTAATGCGATGTCCAGGGTCGGAACCGTGCATGTCCGTTGACCCATTTGCTTTGAGTTCACCCCAGGTAGCCTCACTGAGTCACAATTTGGCTGAGTTCAGCCCAGAGCCAATGATGTGCATGTCTTGCATGTGACGGGCTTAGTCATCCTCCGGAACTCCAGCTCATCTGACTCACTCCGAGACTGCCACTAGCTCCGAGAGAGACTTGCCACTTTTCGGTTCCGGGACACACCTTTTTGGGGTCACACCGCAACAACAAGAAAACAAACAAGGCCATAACTTTCTCGCTCTTTATGTACGTACACACGGTGCCAACCGCGTAACAAGTCTGTGCACAACCTTTCTGACTCAAAGCCAGTAGTGGCTCAGAAAAACCTGTTTCTTGGCGACGTCGCGGAGGGCCAGCCATGGCGTTCAACAGTAAACAACTACACGGGCTGAAGGCGGCTTGCAGTGATGGTGCGTGCAGAGGGGAGGCAAATCCGGGCAAGGTGGCCAGACCGAAAGAAAGCCTCAGGTGCAGCACACCAGCTTGCGGCACAAATTCATCACGACGATCACTCAGCTTGTCTGCCTGTCCATGCAACGAGGCACACTGCAATCGACCAGACTCTTCCACCTAAACGCTCCCCGCCTAACGCCCACGCTCGGCACACAGTTCCATCACTCCATCCTTTGGCCAGTTTTGAGCTGCCGTAATATTCTAGCCTACCAATGTGTTTGCCAGAGAGCCATCGCTGACCTGGCGACCACCAGTGCTGACTGCGCCACCTCATAAGATGCTTCATGTTTTTGCAACCTGCCCTGCTACCATTCACCACACAGGCTCCGTGGCATGCCCTGTCAGGCCTTCGCGTAGCCGCCGCAGCCTGCAAGTCAAGGCAGTGGTGGCAGAGCCAGCCGCTATGAAGAAGCCTTCCCCGATCATTCTCGACAAGCAAATCCTTCACAGCATCACTCCCCAGCGGCTGGAGGTGGTGAAGAGCATGTCTTCATACGTCCAAAACAATGTGCGTGTCAAGTGGTTGCATCACAGCAGGGGTTTGTCCTTGAGCATGCAGAGGCAACTGCATGTCATGCCTCTGACAGCAGGAGACACTTCGTGGCTTGCTAGCTGCTGTCCAGCTAGCCCCAAACAGATGCTGCCACGCCTACAGAACACTTCTTACCAAGCAACGCCAGCATGTGGATACTGACGCTTGCCTATGATTCAATGCATGTGCTCAGGTGACCCCTCTTCTCAAGCCAGTTGACAAGTGCTGGCAGGCAAACGACCTCTTGCCGCAGTCACAGGACCCAGATTTCTTGGACAAGGTGAACAAGGGCTGGGTATTCGAACAGGCTCGGGATAATGGGCTGGGTATTGACAGCCAAGGCGTACAACCTACTGCCAAGTAGCATGTGTACTAAGCCTAGGGTCTGCAGTCAGGCAGATATGGTGGGACAGCCAAGCACGTGTCGACAGTGGCAAGCAGCAGGAAGACACGTCGCTGAAGGCCGAGTTTTGGCCCAGACATGGCAGGGCAGGGCAGAGACACCTTCTCCTGCAGCTGTGGGCATGCAGCTTGGTTGGCCACGCTAGTCAGACGTGTAATTGCATTCACTCACCAACAGTTTCAGCATTGGCAGAGTTGTGCCACTGTCATGCACGAACCTGCTATTCTTGTTGCGTTGTATGCTTGGTTTTAACATGCACTCCTCAGAAGTGCCCTGACACAGAATTTTGTGTCCATGTGCCTGGCCCTACATGGCCTGACCTGCCAGCATGATCTGACCTGCCAGTATGATCCAACCTGCCCTGTCATGTCCCCGCTGCCGCCCTGTAGGTGCGGGAGCTGCGCGCTCGCGCCGCAAACCTACCAGACGACTACCTAGTGGTGTTCGCAGGTGGGTAGGCAAAGTATATGCATTTTGTTATGCAGCAACGGTCATGCAGGAGGCGCAAGTGCAGACAGGGAAGGGCATCACATACCGTTAGAAACTTCTGTCAGGTGAGGCTTAATGTCCGGGCGCTGTAAGCACAGGCTGTTTATGTAACTGTGTGTTGTATGGGACGGGCGGATCAAGCAGACCAGAGCCCCGCAGCAAAAGCAACCTAAAGCACCGAGGAGGGGGAACCAGCATTGGGCAGTTGCGGTCAACACGGGCAGGTCATGTGACCCCTGTGGGTGGGGCAGGGCAGTGAACAACCGAGTACACAGTCACAGCTGCTCAGAGCTCACAGCCATGCGTTGCACTGAGGCTACCGTAAGCAGACATCATTCGTGGACAGCCCCGAATCCGCACCCACATGTACATCTTCTATCCTGGCTGACTGCATCTGAGGTGCATCTGTTGTCGCTTCACACAGTATCTCGCATCCACGTGCCTTGCCCACTGGTTTCCAACCCCCCTCTCGTGCCCTAGGTGACATGATCACCGAGGAGGCGCTGCCCACCTACATGACTATGCTCAACACGCTGGACGGGGTGCGGGACGAGACGGGCGCCAGCGACACGCCCTGGGCCAACTGGACCCGCGCCTGGACGGCTGAGGAGAACCGACACGGAGATGTCATGAACAAGTACATGTACCTCACGGGTGAGAGTATATGAACAAGTACATGTACCTCACGGGTGAGAGTATATGAACAAGTA
>QAXH01005623.1:25264-36590 GCA_004335635.1 Chloromonas sp. AAM2
ATGTCTGATAACCAGGTTAGGGTTTATCCATGTCTGATAACCAGGTTAGGGTTTATCCATGTCTGATAACCAGGTTAGGGTTTATCCATGTCTGATAACCAGTGCGCACAGTGCCGGTGTATCTCTGTATTGTCAAGCATTCTGCGCAACGGAGTTGTGGACACAAGGGGTGAGTTCAGTCCTTTTTATACAGCGCCAAGGCGACCTTCCACAGTATTGGCATGGTACATTCAGCAGACTCACTCCATACTCAGCAAGATGATAAGATGCAAGGGACCCCATGCATCACGAGGGAGGGAGGAACAACACAAGTCATGAGCAAACAGGGAGCAGGCAGAGAAGTAAGTTAGCTTCAATCATCATCAGCACTCCCTGTCACTCACAGCCGCTGAAGACCGCATACACGAGCAAGTCCCACCGCCCAGCAGTGAAAAAATAGCTTGCATGCCAACAGCTCATGTGGCTCGGCATCAAGGTCATGCAGCATTGAGTCCTGGTGTAAATACATATATTGACGATATATTGAGGCAGGCAGCTTTGAGGTCATGCAGCACACTCAACAAGTAAAACGAGGAAATGCCAGGACTTCATTGCGACCCCAAATCCAGGCCATTCAGCATGATTTGCTGTGAGGCTTTGCACCTCACGTGGGCATGGTTGCAATCCTGGTGGCCACCGCACAACAGTAAAGTCCGAGTTATGCAGCACAACCAGCCGACAGTCAGATAGGATGTGGAAGACAGGAACTGGTGAGCTTGAAAAATGCCCAAAAACGGTAACCATTATAATGATCAGGGCAAGCCCGGAAGCTGTCAGGAACAAACAGCAGCTCTGGGGCAGAAGTGCAGTGTACGAGTGTTGCCCTTCAAGGCCAGATAGTGGACACACCAATCCAGCCAGGCTTGCCATCAGCGAAAGAGAGCCTGGGCCTGTGCATTGAGTACCGGGCAGCACACTCAAACGATGCTTTCTTTGCAGCATCTCTTGGTAAAACAGCCAGTCAATCTACTTTCGCCAGACGTTGTACGTGACCAGTATTCAACCAAGTGTGAACCCGAACTCCGTACACGAATAAAAGTAATCCAAGGGCTCTTACCGATGAAAGTGATCCAAAGAAAACACTGCATTTAAGATGTCCAAGTCCGTCCTCTTCTTGTCGTGGCAAGCAATAAGATCTCTCTCCAGGCGCACTCCACATACAGCTCTAGTTTTACCAGTAGTTCCATCCAGTGCGGTTTCCAGCATGAGTCCGGCGAAACGGTATGCCTTACTTCAGATGCATGCCGCACTCGAGCACACTCACGACAAATCAGGCCGCTTCTTTATGGATACTTATGATCAGAATGTTTCATTTCTTGCCATAATACTTGGTCCACTTGCTCCACCACTGCAACATTCACCCCTTAGCTGAACTTAAAAACCAACCCTTCTAGTCCACTGCATTTCAGACAAGGCCTTGCTATGCTGCCCATGCTGTGCAACCAGGTACATGGAACAGGTTTAATTGCACCTCTTAAAGGGCTGGCTGTCACAATGAGCCAGTACCAAGGTTACCGTTCTTTCATGCTGTCATGGTCTTGATTGGTTTAGTACATCTGGCCCTGTTGCCAGATCAGCAATATGCCTTGCCCAGCCTGCCTTGGAGAGTTCTCCAGCGAGTCCAGATCAGGGTGACGTATGTGCAAAGGCTTGCATGCTATGAATCCATCCGTTGCGTCGCAGTACTGTGATGGCTTCTGTACTCCCTTCACCTGCTCTCCTGCCTTCATGAGGCCTCTCTAATCTTCTTCATGCGCGGAGCGTGCATGCAAGCTCGCCGAGCGGTTGGTTTCCGCAAACAAGACGTCTGGTGTGGGCCCCAGACGAGGGCGCGAATACTTGTTCAGCCTTTTGCTTAGTGCTCCCTGCGCGTGCGCTGAAGGCGCGGGGGAGGGCGCGCCGATTACTCGGCAGTCTGGACTCAACAGCATACAGGATGCGGAGCGCATTGGCTCGCCTGATGTGGCTTTTGGTTTGGCATCAAGCGCCGACTCTGATCTGTCTGGCCTGCCTGGCTGCGTGCTGCCCGAGCGAAGCGTGCTTGTGAGACCGTTGGCTGCTGCTTTGGGATGAGGAGAAATCAGTGACGCCCACGGCCTGGCAGCGCGTGGATCAGGCGAGATGAATTCATTCTGATGAGCGCCTTGCGTGCATGCGCTCTCATCAGTCTCCGCTTGTTGCCTTGCTATGCAGTCTTCTTCCTGCAACTGCTCCGCAACCTGCGACATCACGAAGAACAACTGTTGTTCAGAGCAGACGTCCAAAACTACGGAAAAATATGAGTTGCAACAGAAAGCGCATGCCAGTTGCTGAGAAGCCCGCATGACCAGTGGGTCTTCCAGGAAACACTGACCTTCTGTGCTGGAGAGACGTTGCTGTCGTCGGTTCCAAACCCAGCACGTGGGGGGCTGAGCGGCGGGAGCACTGCGGGGCTGCTACCACATGTGCGAGTTCCATGCTGCCCATGTTCATTAGAGCAAAGCCGTTCTGCGCTCGGACCTGCTGCGACCACGCCGCTGCGATGTGAATTCCCCATGACGGGAATACGCTCATCAATGCCGACCTCTCCCGACCGACTAGGGTCGCCATAAGTCAACAGGCAGGACACAAGCGCGCCATCATCCTGATCAAGCAATGAGCCTGTAAACTCATCCGTGAGACCAGCAAGGTCCTGTTCGTCGTCTCCATCTTCCTCATCGTGCCTCGTCGCAACAGACGAAAGACGGCTCGCGCGCTTCCTCGGCTCAGGTTTGGTGCTGTCCCAGCTGTCCTTTGTCGTCCTAGGGCTCAGATCGCCCGTCATGCGCTGCTGCAAAGGCTTGGCATCAAAGCGTACACCCCTGGCACTGGGGCTGACGCTCAGGCTGGCCTGGCAAGGGTGGGTGGCAGTGGCAGCGATTGCAGGCAGCTCTGCTGCTCGGCGACGGCCAGGAAACTCCGCTACTGTGCGGCAGCGCATCGGGGGGGCATGCGTCCTGACACGCGATTCAGCACCTCCGCCTGGGGGCTCGGATAGGTCCACGCTTTGACACCTAGACGTTTGGTTGGAAAACTCGCCGAGCAAACGCTCGCCGGCTCTAGGACTTTCTATGCTGCTGCGCCTGCTAAAGGTGTTGAATGTATCAACGCTTCTGCGTCCTGAAGGCAGTGTCTCGCTGGAGCGGCCGCGGCGGAACCTTGCTCCACCGCACTGTAGGCCCTGCTTGTTGTTCATGCTCACAGCTCGTAGTAGGCTGAGTGCTGCATCCGCCGCAGGCAGCGCAGCCCAGGAACCACTCAGCTCTTCGTTTTCACAACCCTCCCACTCAGGCTTGTCGCCTGACATTAGCATTGGCATAGCTGCAGGCGTATGTGAGAGATTGTGCGCAGCCTTTGGTGATAACGGTGGCGTGGGAGCGTGCTTGGGAGATACAGGGAATGCAGGGGCATACTTGGGCGACAGTGGCGAAGCAGGAGCATGCTTGGGTGACTGAGAAGGTGTAGGAAAGAGCGTAGATGCGTGAATTCCTTTGGAGGGCGTGAGGGCGCCTGTTGATGCTCGGGTATAGCATTGCAAGCTACCGTTGGGGGTGTGCTGAGGGTCTGGGCGCATGCTGGTACTGTCGACGAACTCCATTGCCACAGAACTCCGTCGGCGTCTGTGCATCGGACTGTGTGCATTGTGGTGGGGGACTTGTGACGTGTCCCATTTTGCCGGTTTTGGTGACGATGCCGAGATGGCTTCTTGTAGCTCCAATCCCGCTGCCAACGTCTCCAAACCTTCCAAGCTGCTGAAAGGCTCTTCAGACAACGCGCCAGAGATGTCGTCGTGGATGTAAAAGCCCGAGTTGATCGGACTGTTGTCAGGCCAGTCCGCCAAGATCGGATCAGTCGGCACTTCTTGCGGCAGCACGCCATACCTGCGGAGGCGAGCAGCTCACATTCATTACGAAAATCTTCTGTAGAGCTGCGAGGGACACTAGACCCAGGAGGACGTCAGTGGGCCGAACTGATGCAAAAATTGATTGAGGCAGACATCTTCTGCACGGCGAAGCTGTGACTGAGATAGGATTAGCACAGGGCAGGAGCTGAGCTGATGTCAGAGCATGGCCACACCACTGTGGACACATGTGCTTCCATAGCCGGCGTAGAATGGGTCATGAGTGAGACAGGGTGCGGTAAGAACAGGGCACGCTCATGTGCAGCAGCACATCCATAGCCGGTGTTGACTGCCTGGTGCCTCTTAACGCAGGTGACATATAAGTACACACTACAGGTTGCTGTTGCCTAGTAGTCGTTACTCACATGGTGCCTGCCCAGTTCAAATGGCTCCTGCGCATGGCACTCGTCTCTGCAACAAAACCACGGCACAATGCAGCCTCTGCAACATGGCACTCGTCTCTGCAACAAAACCACGGCACCACGGCACCTTGCAGGCAGTGGGGCAGATTTGTTTGCAACTGCGTCTTGTTCGCTTGCAAACAACGCACTGTGAGCGAGCTGCACGGGCAGGATGGCATCAATAAGCACATCAATAAGCCGTTCTATCTATGTCTTGCGCTTTGACCCCGCAGCTATCAGCACCGCCTGTGCAACAAAAACTATTATCCTAGAACTACCTAGTGGCAGGCCTAGTGACAAGCGTTATCACGGTGCGTTACTTTGGAGTGCAGGTGCACGTCTCCTATCAGGTGACAGTGCAAACATGCGCAAGAGTGATTGCTTGGTGGCAAGTGAGATCTGTCGTGCTGAATGCTGTCGCACTGGCAAAATTGTTCAGGTTGCTCCAAATCTCCTGCCGTGCAGGGTGGGTGTAGAAAATGCTGGAGGGGCTAAGCAGGAGCTGGGCCCCAAAGCAGGCCAGAGGGGTGCATTGAGTGAGAAGGCAAAGAAAGGACTTTCACATCTTAGAACTGTCCAGTCACACACTGATCTATTGATTATCGATTTTTACCGGTTAAGTCTGGCCAGTTTGCTGTGTGACATCACTCACCCAGGTCGTCCGGCTTGGGTTTGTTGAGATGCATCATGACGCTAGAAGCTGAAGGAAGCTGCACGGCAGAACAGGCAGACGTGGTGGAGTGTCACTAGGCCAGTACCCCGTGTTGCATTGGTACTGCTACACAGGGCAGAGTGCAGCTTTGATCAATGTGATGATCTGAGCGGCAGTCTCTTCCATGCATGCTCAGCAGTCCAGACTCTGAGAGAGCCTGGGCATATGCAGGTCGCAAATGGTGCACAAGGTCGCAGCCAAATTGTCCTCTATGTTATTGGGCACACACTAAACCATGTAGGCTGCCGCAAGCATGCCCACAAAGCCTATCTTTTGTCATATGCAAAATCCCGCCCCCTTGTCATGTGAAAGAACGACCCCTCTTGTCGACCCAATACCCTGGTCAAGTCCGCAAAGTTGCGACGCAGGCGTTTTCAATCCGTACACTTGTTATCCTCGCAGATCAAATAGCATCAGTGCGGTAAACTGCTGTTACTTATATCATGCCATTCTATCATAGTACAATGCCACCGGCACATATTAGACTATCTAGGCAACACAGGCTGCTACGGGCATACTCGGGAGTGTGTTGACCCTGCCGTCTGAGGTGCACAAACCTGCGCCTTGTACCCGCACACAATTGTGGGCATGGAGGCCCTGCGGTGTCGTATTGATGCCACCTTGTTGGCTTGGATCTTGCGGTCACTGGGGCCATCAAGGCCGTCAACAGGCTTGCCATCCAAACTGGCTCTCTCTGCAGAGGTAAAGCACGTGGGTTGCAAGAGGCAGGTGGATATGCAGTCGGAGCCGCCCAATTGTTTCAGGTTTTTCTTTTGCCCAGTTTCTTCGCTCTTGAAGCAGAAGGTTGTTGGTTGGTTTACCTTTTCTTTTCTGGTGTTTGTCGGTCATCTGAACAATAAGCAGCGTCTGGTGCATGTACAATCACTTGTTTGCTTGCTTGCTTTTGCCTTTGACTTGAGCCAAATGTGCTACCAGACCCTGACGCCAGCATGAATGCAACCGTTCCCGGCATTGATGAGCGCATGACCAAGTGGCAATCGTTCAGCAACCGTATCGATATGGCAAGTGTTGCTTGAGGCAGTGTACACACTGTGTCTAGTGTCACTGCATGCTGCATCTCTTGGCTCAGGCAGTTACCTTATCTGTTCCCTTATCTGTCTGACCTGGTCTGTATGAAGATATGTTACAATGTTGGTCAGCCAGACCCTGCATCCCTACTTCGTACCTGGCGGGCCTCTGGCGTTTGACAGCTTGCCCAGTCCTCGATTGAGATGTCCCAGTTCGTATGCTGACTCCGATTCACCATCATGCCCGTCGTGCCCTGTAAAGCAAGGTTGGGAAGGTTGAAACAGGTATGGTCAGCTCACAACCTGTACACTGTCTCGGGCCACGTGTTACACACAACTCTTACATGTAGTAGTAACAAATCTTCTGAAAATGGTGGTGCTCAGCGGCTCAGCCAACCAAAGCCTCACCACTCTTCAGGCTGTACGCCGACTGGTGTGCGCGTGAGATGATCTCAGAAGGCGAGGATCGCCTATAAAGCATGTCTTGAGCGCCATCCTTCAGCTTCTGAAGCGTCTGCAAAAATCAGGGGTGTATGGGAGTGTACGTGAGAAGTGGGACCCTACGTGAGGACGATCCTCGCAACCTGGCTAAATCCAGGCAACTGCGTGACTGTGGAGGGGACATTGGAGTGTCTGACCCGAACACCTAGTAGTGCTGTCACACGCACCTTATGCGTGCGCTCCTGCAAGGTTTGGGCTTTTTGTGCTTGAGACGTCGCGCCGCCAGTGGCCATAGCGCAGGTCCTTGCTCTCGGCCAAATGTACTGTCAAAACGGTACCGCCCACCTCAGCGATGATTTGCTGCATGCGCTTGCAATCTTTGACAACAGATGGCTTTAGCTACGTCTTGGTGCTGGTAGCACTTCAGGCAATGTAGTCAACAAAACTCTCTCCGTGTGCCATCCTACCATCCAAAGATCAGCACACGCAATATGAAAGGTTGCCCGCTTCTGTGTCGCATCGAAGTGTCTACAATGTCGATTAAATAAATCGATTTACTCGACAAGTCCGAACGTTTCTACCGTACAGAGGGAGCCCAAACAAACATGACTCATGATATGAAGTCCATCCAACTGCAAATTGCAACTGATAGTGTTGGCCTTTGGATGGCATGGCGCTCGTCTCGTCTCATCCACCACCAGCCACGTGCCGTCGTCACTTTCCATGCAAAGCCTCGCACCTGCAAGACCTGCATGCCAACCCTCTCACAGTGGTCTTGCAACACAGAAAGTCAAAGTTGAAGACCACGTTTGCTTGCCTTGCACAAGATCAGCAGGCAAACCGTAGCCTGGAAATTCTTGCTGATGGTTTTGAGGCTGACCTACACCCTCTCCTTCTCAAGCGCAACTCACAGGGTATTCGCGGGCTTTTCACAGCGCTTTCCTCCCGAGGCACCAGTCCGATCGTGTCCTTGCCCACAGCAAGCGCGCTGTCTGTGCCGCTGTCCTTGGATGCCAAGCACGTGCCTCACTGGGCTGCCACAGCCCCAGAGCTGAGCTCCCTAGTTGCAGGTGATCAAACCTACGTGAACCCCTTGTTCCGTGCATGACTTGCCAACATTCACACTGATCACGTATTCTTACGACGTGTTAGCAAACCACGCGTCACTGCACAATGCTGCGAGACCAATGTAAGCCCACAACCAATGATGGTGATGCTGGTCAATCGTAATCACCATCGGATCAGCATCAGTTTTTCCGGCATCAATGATGATCAGCATCACCATCTTTTTTTGTGTGATGATGGTGATGATGATGATGATGCTCCTCAACCTGGGTCCCTGGCCATTCCTGACACTTGCGATCAGACTCTTGACATGAAAGGTCTGCATTGTGAGCGCAGGCTGGTTATGCTGCATTGTGAACGCTGGTCATGACGAAATGGCTGCATGGTGGACGCAGGCTCTTGCGCAGGCCTGGAGCGCGTGGAGGGGTTGCAATACCTGCAGCTGGCAGCGTGTATCCTGTGGCTAGGGCGAGGCGCATCGGCCTGCGGGCAAGGTGTGCTGAAACCACAGGTCTCTAGATGGCGGTCACTGGTAGTACGATTGAGGCTGTGACTCCTTCGCTCAGCGACGGTCCTCTCAACACTTCAAACAACACAACCAAACACAGTTGCAAAAGGGCTTCACGAAGGTACCGCCTTGATGCCAACAAAACGAGGGCATGCCTCAGAATGCTTTGGAGTGTTGCTGATGGTGATAACGTCTGGCTAGGAAATCCTAGAATAAGGGAAAGAGGAAGGAAAGGCCAGGACTGGCTTGTGGTCAAAGATCGTCTGCACCTTGGTGGCCAAACTTCAATCACCATTATCCTGGTCAATAAACATCAGGTCATTCTACCGACGGCAAGTCTCGCAGCATAATCACACAATGGCGAACAGCTACACCTCAACATTTGCATCTTGATTCTCGCCGCTGTGCTTTGCAGGCTCGTATGCTCATGGCCCAATGCACGCCACATGGCGCGCTTACATCCGTAACGTCATGCCGCCTCTGGGTCAGCTGCGCTGCCTGCTGACGCAAACACCACCTGCAACTCAGAGCAAGCTCCACTCCGCAGGTGCACCTGACAAAGAGCTCAACGTAGGTCGCTCGGTAGCCCCAACCCACGGACACTATCATCACCAGCATCATTATCAATATCTGCTTCTTCATGTTCATGAGTATGTCAACTCGCCATCACCAACGATTTACTTTTGCAGTATTGTCCAGGGCATTGATAGCATGTGGGCCTATGCTGCCGCTCTCAAAACACAACCTGTCCTCGTAGTCGCTTGTCCATGGCTTTTGCCCTGGAATGCTACACACCCAGCAGAGCGCCGACTGCCGAGTGCACACACGAACAGCCAAAACCAGCCACCCATGTCCGTGTATTCAGGATGCGGCTAACCCAGCGGCTAGATGTAGCCTAGCCTTCACTACTCACATCTAGACCACAATCACTTTCCACATCTAGACCACAATCACTTTCCACAACATTAATAGTGTTCCAAACTCTGTATCGAGCGCCACTTGCCCGCACATGCAGGACACTGTACAGTCGGAGCGCTCCTGGGCCGAGTCGCTTCACACCCACTGGCTGGGCCCTGGCACCGCCCTGGCGCTGGCTGACTGCCTGGAGGACAGTCTGTGGGCTCTGGCACTGGTGAATACTAAATCAAAGAAGTAATAGTGTGATGGTAATATTAATACAATTGTAATAAGTATATGATTGATATATTTAGTAACAAGCTATGTGATGGCAAGTTTGGGGAGAGACTCATGCAACGGTCTAATGCCCAAGTCCGAGCTTAATTTTGGTACCTGCTTTAGGGCATGGGCGGTTACCGGCGGGTGTGTGATGCGGGCGGCTACCGGCGGGTGTGTGATGCGGGCGGCTACCGGCGGGTGTGTGATGCGGGCGGGTCCTGGCACTGGAGTGCTCCTGCAGAGCTTAAACACAGATCACACGCCGTCACATGCAAGTGCCACTGCGGCTCACGGGTGCACTGGCTCGTGCACCTTCTAGCAATCACTCTGTCCGTTTTCTTTTCCAGGCACGGCTTGTCATACCATGTTAAGTGTGATGTGCTCCTTCTCCCACTTGTGCATGTATTCAAACGCACTCACGCATCCAATGGTATCAGTCAAGTCAGGTCTCACGATGTCCTTGCCTTTGTCCCATTCTCCTCGTTCATTCGCGTGTTCATGCATCATTCATTCGTTCATTTGTTCGTTCGTTCGTTCGTTCATTGGTCGCAGGCCCGTTCACGCTCCTTCTCCATGCGCTTGCCTCTCTCCAGACGCTCCGTCTCCATGCTGATCCCAATCATCGACCTAGTCAATCATGCGCCTTCGCCTGACCGCATCCAAGCATGCAATGCTGTGTCATCAGCCCATACACCCTGTAACAGCGGCATACAACAGCCACAAACTCATTCAATAGGGCTTGCTGCGAATTGCAAGCTTGCATTCAACTCCAACGGGTCACACTTGCTGTTGCTTCCGTTGCGGGAGCTGCAGCAAGATGAGGAGATACTCATTGACTATGATATCAAAGGGCCTCGCGCACCCGTGCAGAGCCTGGCAGACTTTGGCTTTGTAATGCAGTAGCAAACTGGCACATCCTCTAGAAGTTTATCACTGCACATCAGGTGGTGCGGGCTTGCGGCTAGCTGCCTGTGTTGAAGGGCCTCTGCGACTCCTGGTTGCTTTGGACAGCGACTTCCCTGGTAAAGTAACTTGCTGTTGTTGTTGCTGTTTGACGCAGCTCACTGACACTGTAGAAATCAATCTTAAGATGCGCTGATTGGTCAGCAGCAGCCTTGCTTGAGAACCTTTAAAGCTGGTGCATATCTTGCATTTGCTGTGCTGCCTCATCATCTCCGTGTGAAGCTTGGGGCCCTTGATGGGGCATTGTTACCGCATGGCACGTGCCATTGCTCTGTAGAACGGGATGGCTATTATCGCTATTATCCATGACCACAAGCTGCGATTAGGCGGGTTGACCGGAGCGTTGACTCAGCGTTGCAGCTGGCCATGTCTTCCGAGTACCAAAGATGCCGCCACCTGAAGCTTTTGAGATGCCAGCGCCAGCCGCACCGCCATTGGCACCTGGATGGATGTAAAAGCAACGCAGCACAATGAGCTACGAAACACAAAGAAATCCCAACTTTTTCTGAGGTCGTGCACCTGTCGGCCTTTTAACATTTATGGGCGACTATGCCTTACGACCTGTGCTAGCTTCTCAACAGCTGCTCATGGGCCTGGCCGTCCTCATGGAAAACATGCGGCAGCTCGACACATACACACGCACACACATACACGCTACATCTGGCATTGCTCACCTGCACCTGCCTTGTCGTTCCGCGTCTCCAGGGCGGTCTTGCCCTCCTTGGTCCTGGCCTCGGGGTCGGTGCTGGTCAGCACCTTGCAGCAGTTCCCACCTGCACCCACAACTGGGATGCATCCACGCTTAGCATCTGACTGGTGTAAATACATATACATATACGCTTAGCATCTGACTGGTGTAAATACATATACATACCGTATTATCGCTTTAACTTGGAGACGCCGTAACTTGGCGAAAGCTGAAAATGGACTCTAAAACAGACAATTTTTTACAACTTGCTGATGGGCGCCAGGCAAACTGGTAAAATTTCGTCAACTTGGTGACGGTTAAAAATGGCTTTGCCAAGTCGCAGCTGCGCCTGGCCTAAGGCCAGGAGTCTGGCCTACGTTATGGTC
>QAXH01005625.1:7971-18870 GCA_004335635.1 Chloromonas sp. AAM2
CCACTGACTGCCAGGCTCCTGCATTATTATGACTTTTCGCTTTATGACTCGTATTGATTGACTTTGAGTTTTTTTTTGTCCCTGAGTTGCGGGACACATCCCTTATACGCATTGCGCGCATCGACACGGATGTAAAAAGACAACAACAACAACAACAACCACAACCACATATACGTAGAAATTTGGCCAGCGTATGCCATGCATGAGTTGTCGAAGAACTCATAACTTTCAAACCATATGTTGTCGTCTGAGCCAGTGTCGGTTGAGCCCGACTTTGCCACTGCACACGGAACCAGATTTGTACCACGCACGCACAAAACGCACGCACACACAGAGCCATGCACATAGTTTGCATGTAGAAAGTCATCAGCATGTGAACACCTTCAGTTCTTTCTGCGGTATCCAGCGGTTAGTCGTCAGTTTCTTCTGTTCCTGGTAGGAAGACGGGGAAAAAATCTGCTCACCTCCTGTCACTCCGATTTCCGCCATCCTCATCCTAGCCGCCTCTTCACCCATGCGCTGCACCCGTTTGCTGTAAATGCTTCGGCCTGCACAACAAGCATCATCAAACACATACATACATACATACATACATACACACTTACACACATACATACATTTGAAACGCAGAGGAAGAGTTCTTACATAAGAGCATGAGAGCAAGAGCATGCCGCATAAGAGCAAGAGCTCTTGCAAGGGCAAACCACAAGCATACCATATTGCATGTAAGTCGTTTGCAGAGACACTGTTTCGCCCCAAACTACTTAGGCTCGCAATTCCAAGTCAAAAACCGTTTTGAACGGATTGTTGCGAATTGGCCTGTCGATTCACAGATTCACAGTTAGGCGTTTGCAAACTAGGATCTGAGCAGGAGTACTAGTGGCCCTGCAGCATGGACTCGTATCATGGCCCGCATGGACTTCTATGGCTTATTCTGCCTGTCAGCCATTGGCAGTTGTAAGCTGCTGCTGTGTTGATAGCAGTTGCTTGAGCAGGCTTGCGACATCAGCAGAAGCAGCAGAATCGCTCGCAGAGTTGATCAATCCTAAAATCTCTCAGTCAATTCGCAAAACTACCTGATTCTGACTGCCAGTCAAATCCTACCTTAGTCGGCCGAGAAATCCAACGAAGCACTATCTCACTAAAACTGGAATTAGTCAGATTGTTCGAATTAGTTGGGCAGATGTTTTGTGCACTAGTAGTGTTCTTTTGTATGAGACTGAGACTGAGACTGCTATCCCATCCAACACACCTCCAACACACCTCGAACACACATCCAAATGTAACACATCTCAATGTAACCCAATCAAACATGCAGCAGCAGGACTAAATAACCTATGCCTATTCAAGCGTCTTCAATTCATCCAGTCATGAATGTTTGCACCTGTCTGTAGGTGTTCCATTCATGCTGCTTCCACTCGCTGGTTTGTGTCCTGCTGTTGTCGGGCATCAGGTTGTGCTTTGAATCGCAGCTCTGCGGCAGCCAGCTGCACTCCAGGCGCAAGTACACGAGGAACAGACACACGACTAAACCCTGAAACCCCAGGTGCTTTTCGTACCAGACCCTGGAATTTGGCGGCTTGCTGTGCAGCAGTGACATCTTCAAATAAAGGCCTGATTTAGTCGGCTGATTTCAATTTTGTAGGCGTGTTTCCCGAGGTTAACCAAGGGTCAGTGCGGTACCCCTTTTGCGGTTATGCTCAGAGTTTCACGTAGTACGGTGGTAGACGTTTGTACAGCATGCTGGACAAAAAGCCCACCACAGTCAACCATGGTACTTTCTATGGTCGTATGGTAGATGTTCCTACTGTAGCATAGTAGAATAGCAGAGACGAGTAAGCCGGAGTTGCATCTAAGCCTACCCATGCCAAAACTATGCGGTTTTTGATTTCTATGCAACGACTTTTTGTTGACTCCATGGCACGATTAACGGCACCCTACCATGCTGTTTGTATTCCGTCTCTGTCTTCTCTAGCCATTGGAGATCTTCTGCTGGCAACGTCTGGCCCTGACTTCGCCATTCCCTCAGCCTGTGGTAGCGCTCCGCCTTGAGCACCAAGTTATTGGTGCTTGCCTGCGTGTTGCCTGCATGTGTAAACCAGCACATGGAATCAGCAAGTGGAAGCAGCGCGTGAAACATGTGCATGCGAAGCCGACGTGGGGTGGCAGTGCAAAGCCACGCTTGTTGCATGGGTAAGGTTGTTGCAGGCTGATGTGAAGCAGCACATTGCATGGTGTATCCAGGCTGCACATAGCCAGGCCAAGGTGCCACATATCTTTGAGGCAACAGCAACTGCCGTGCAAAAGAGTGCAAAGCCGTGCAAAACAGTAGTAGCCGTGCAAAGGCACTGAACCGCCAGGAATCAGTGTGGTGTCTGTACCAGGGTCGGCCAGGTCAAAGAAGCTTAACAATAATGAAGTGGCATAAGTGTGGCACAAGAGCAAAATGCCATGCATGAAATGGCTTGGCTCGTGTGAAGCACGCTGTATGTGATGCACATGGCAGTATCGCAAGCTTCCCAGCTGCTGATGGAGTGATGAGGGTCAGAAGTGGAATTGATGAGCAGCAAGCTTTATACTGGCGAAGCCAACGTGGGCATGATGCATGCTGAGCAGCAACCGCTTACACAGACATGCAAAGCAATCGTGGCTCGGCAACGACTGGAAACTTCGGCCAAGTTCGATGCAGCAAGGCACGCAGCGCAGTTTCAGAGCGCTCATCCAACCACATGTGTGTAAGATGCCTCATAGCCGGCCGCATGCAAGGTTGACAACGCCTCACCTGGGTCATGCATCCTCTTACATACACATGCTCAAAACGCGCATGCATTCGGGCAAGTTGAATTCTATGCGCTGATCAGCCTACGGCATAGCTATGATCAGCCTGTATTGCTGATCCTGTGTAGCGGTATACGGAATAGCTTGCCGCAGCCAGGCTATGATCAGCCCTGCTATGATTAACCCAGCATGGCCAGCAGCCTACATGCAACGTTCATTGGTTGCCTCACCTGGGGGTGGCGAAGCCTTGTCTGAGCCAGCGCGTGTCCGGGTGTTTAATCTTGCATTCCGGTCACAGTTGAGCACGGTCGCATTGAGCATCGTTGCATGCGAGTGCGTCCGAGGCAAATCGCCACCCGGTGTCAATTCGGCGATCAGGATTTGAGCAGACCGGAGAAGGGGCCAGTCAGATGCGCTGAGCAGTCTAGATCACGGGTGCATTTGGGCCATGCATGATTGTTGTACAATGGATGCGGAATGTGCCCGTTCCGAAACCACAACGGACCAAGTCCCAAAATTTCAGGTATAGATAACATGCATGAAATCACTATGTACTTGCACTTACTTATGACTGTCAGATTGTGCGCTTCTTATTCTTCTTGTGGACTGGGCAATTGATGTCCGGGCAGTGAAGGTAGCACACGCCTGTGGTGCACTTGGCCGGTGTGGGCCTGCCGCACGGGGTGCCGTAACAGGGGCATGGTACTTGGCACGTAGGCCTGCTGGCCCTGCCCTTGACTGTGCTGCTGGCCGCTGCTGCCGCTTGCCCAGCTGCTTCCCTTGCCACGCTGGCACAATAACGAGATTGAAGAGAGAGACAAAATTGATTTGAAACGCCGGATCCACAGATCCTGCAGACCGCAAGGCCTTGATTCAGTGTGTCTCTCTGTGCTTTTAACTTTCTCTGTGTCTTCAACTCAGAGCAAAGCAAATTCAGCTGTCACTCGTGGGGCACATCTCTTATCTCCCGCCTCAATACAGGACAATTACTTCTGTCTATGCTGCACAAGCAGCAGTGGCTGTTGACTTGCATCTTAAAGTTGGCGTTGTCCACCCCGAGCGCTGGCTGTTGTCATCTTCAGTGGACTTGTGGTGTAGGGTTGGTCTGAGCATAAACGCATGCTCCCTTATCTCAAGCTGCTGTCAATGCTGCGCTAGGCTTGCCCTGTCACAGGGGTCGCTCCGAGTGGTGCAAGTCCAGTTCAGCGGGTGGCACGCTCACTGCGGGAGGAAAACAAAGTTGACTTTGGCCGTTCCTTGGCTGCTCTCGAGGCTGCAGAGCTCTACAGCATCTGGGTGAATAGGTTACAGTTGATGTTCTTGTCTCAACACCTGTGAAGTGCTGGCGTGGTTGTCTTAACACCCTTGTGACCCCGCCAAATAGAAGATCTCGATGCGCGCGTTCCAATGCCGTAACTTAATGGTTGCGCGAGCGAATGCCAAAAGTAAAACGGCCTGTTGTACCCTTCTTCTCAACCTGGTTATCTAGGGCCCATCTCCGTGCTATAAGCTCACATTCCCCCTATACACTTATCGAAAGTGCCCATGTCTCACGGATTCTGGTAACGGGAGCCTCTTGCCGGGGCAGGGTTCAGGTCTCCACAAAACGCCCGGTTTGTGGGCATGTGACACACCGTACATAATCTTGCAAAGTGACGTAACAAACGTAATCAGAAGGCCTGTCAGCCTCGGCACGTCAGTAAGGCCTGTTCTAACCAGGCCTGTTGGCAACAACCGCACAACAACGCACGAAGTTTGGACGCATTGTTCCGGACGTCCAATGTCCGGAAAAGCCAGCTGCTAAGGTCATGGCAACCGAAACATTGAACGTAGGTGGGACATTCTTCACAACAGCTCGCGATACGCTGCTCAAGGAGCCCAGCTCTCGCCTCGCCCTTGTCATTCGCGGAGTGTCGCCGGCTGTCCAAGACGCTGCCGGAGTCTATTTCATTGACAGGTCAATGCTAGCACATGTCTGAGTACATGCAAACCATCCTTGGATGTGCAGCTCTTGTTGTGCTATGCAACGGCTTGCGGGTCTGCCCTCCATACCATGCATGATGCCGTCTGCCCTGCATTGCATCGTCTTTCATACCGTGCATGATGATGCCCTTCATTTTTGTACAGACAATGTACATGTGCATGTTGCGCCATGCCATGCTTTGTGCCAATGTCCATCATCTCGTTGTACGTTGGGCAATAGCCCTGACATGTTCACTGTGAAGCACAACAACAAGCTCATTGCACATCTCATTCGCACAACGATTTTCATGTTGGGGGGCTCAAGATGCGATGCGTGCATGGCGTGCATGCAAGCCCACGGCCCTGTGCACAGGCTCTGCACACAAGTAATGATGATATGCAATCAAGCGAAGCCAAGCTTGCCTTGCATCTTATGCACGCCAAACGCTAGGACAACATGCAGCACAAGGCCTCGCACTGTTCTCTGGCCTTGTGGCGTAGCATGCCAACCATACAGCACCCAGTTACAACACTCAGACACTCCAACTCTCCGGCTCCATTGATGCTGGTCAGGCCCTGCCCAGACCAAGCTCTACCACCACAACTGCACATGCGTCATTTGCCTGCCACCAGATCTGTGCTATAGCAGCATGTGCACGTTGTTTGCTGCGGTTGCCAACCCTCTGCCCGCAGGGACCCCAAGCACTTCCAACTCATCCTCAATTGGCTGCGGGATGGCTGGTGCGCCCTGCCTAGCAGCCCCGAGGGCAGGGCTGAACTTGCGCTGGAGACAAGACACTACAATGTAAGCTGTTGGTGTTGTTGTTGGTGATAGCGTGTGGTGGTGGCGGTGGCAGTGGCGGCGGCGGTCAGCCCTGTCACCAAACAAACCTTGCCTATAGTCTGCACGCCAATGCCAACCACCAAGGTGTGCATTCTGCACGATTGCACGTGCCATGCAGTTGACTGTTACCTGTCACATGCCATGCAGTTGACCGGCATGGAGGCATGGATGCGCACCCAAGCACTGCATGAAGGCAGCCCCATGTCGCACCTCTCCCCCTCCCGCGCCCACACCAGCCTCACCCGGCCCTTCGTCTCCCACTACTACCACCCCCACAGCCCCCACAGCCCTGGGCTAACTGGCAGCCAAACAGGGGTTGTGCCGGTAGCAGCAAACAGCACATCACGGCAGCAACTGCCGCAACCACCACTGGCGGGCAGCCCTGCCAGGGCGGGGCGATTTCACAGCAGCCACGTGGACATTTCTATGCATGGGCTGGGTATGCCTACCTCACAATCTGTTGTGGGCAACCAGACGGGGACGGGAGCGGGGATGGGGACGAGCGTGGGGACAGGCGCTGGGGCAGTGTGCGTGTTGCAAGCTCACAGTGGTGTTGACAGTCCTAATGTGGTGGCAGCAAGGCTGAGAGATGCATTTCTTGCCGCCACCGCCCCTGCGCCTGCACCCTCACCACAGCCTGCGTTCGAGCTCAAACAGGTGCGTGTTTGCTTACCGTTTTTCTGTTTGAAGGTTCGTTTCTGCTTGTGTGGGTGAGTTGTGAGCTCTGATGATCCTGCAACCACTGCAGTTTGCTGCTTCAATCTTTTTGGTCAGCAGAGCATTGCTTTGACTAGCGTGCCATGCAAAGCTACCGCTGGTGTACCACAGGATGCATGTGTGGGAGTGCCTGCACTAGAACTCAACTCTTCACGGCCATATGCAACTGCGCGCACACAATATGCCCACGCATGAATATCCACCCTGACACATTCATTTACATGGGCGGACGCTTGCACAGTCATCTAATCTATAGTTGGATTGAACGCCGCACGGATCCATGCCTGTATTGTTTTGCTTCCTTTACACAGGGTGTTGAGAGCCATGCCAAGTGGTCAGCCAAATACCTTGTCGCAAACGATGGTGTGAGACAGGTGTGTGGGAGGGAGGTGTGAGACAGGTGTGTGGGAGGGAGGGAGTGTGCTTCGGCTATTGGGATACCTCATACCAAGTATGTCAGTTACGCCACAATGTCACAGTTGTGAGCACCGTTTTGCTCTTCTGATATCTTTCAGGTTGTCAATACGCTGTTGGAGCTTGCCTTCTGTGGCCCCCACCCCTCGCTGCACACAGGCAAGGTGAGCTGATATGCACTATAGCATGTGCATGTCAGTATGCATGGTGTGCCGGAGCACCCACTTGATCGACAAACAGACCTGGCCTCGACCAAGTGGGACCACGAGCCATGTCCAATAGTGGCTAACACGACCTGGGAACGTGCCCGTCCAACAAGCATGGGAACTGGAAGTGATGGTGGTGGCACATGTCAAAGGCCAGTATGCATCATGTGCCAAAGCATCGATTAACAAACAGACCAGTAGACTCAATAGCTAGTATTGGCCTGGACCAACTCGTTGATGGGATCACCGCGAGCAATTTTAAAGTCCGAATAGGCGCCTGCCTGGTGCAGGCACACTCCAAGTAATGATTGCTGACAACAGCCTGGCTTGCAGACTGCAGGCTGGGCGATGTGTGTGCCTGTCTTGGCAACAACTGGGTAGCCACACTGCCTTAATGACCTGACAATCCGACTGTCTGGGACTATCTTGCGGACAAGCCTTTCCAGATCAACCGAACTCAATCAAGCAGACTCAATGTCTCATGCAAGGACTTGTTGCAATGGTTTTGCAGATCGAGCTGCACATCTCCCCCGGCATATGCGACCACGACCGACCCAGCACTCTAGTGGGAGGGTCTGCTGCAGTACTGCGTGCGAAAACACAGGTAAGATACTGACAAAAACAATGCAAATGCTGGTTCTGGGACAATCACTGTTGGGATAGGTATGACTGTGCAGCAGTAGTCGGGTCCTTTGTCGGGTGCTGGGTTATGAACCAATATGCATCCCCACCTGCTGGATTAACACACACATGCTGTTTCATGCAGTCGACCATGCCCTGTGAATGGTTATGTCAGTACAATGATAGTCAGTGAGTTGGTGCACGACAACTGGAAGAATGCCAACAAAAAAAGAAGTTTGCCGGTTCTGGGACAGTTTGTGTGAATTGGTCTGTATTAACGCCAGCAACCATCGTGTGTCAGTAAAACATGTCAGTAAAACATTCAACTACAGTGGACCCTACTTCAAGGTGGCCCCAGCTGGCCCATACAGCACTATCAAGGAAGCTGAGGCTGCTTGTGCCGGCTATGTTCAGGATCTGAAACGAAGGCTTAGGGGTGAGCAGTGAACACTGTAGCTGACATAAACCCTACTGGTCCCAAGTCTATCTGATGACATCTGACACCTCATGAGCTTGACCCGAGAACTGTGTTGGCTGTGGCCTGAGAATTGTGGACCAGTTTTCAAGGCTTGGCTTACATTATGCAGTTGACCCAGTTGTGTAAGAAAGTGTGATGTGACCGTGTGTCAACTGTGTCACTACACTTTGTCCACCACATGTGTCCGAGTATACAGCCCATTGAACACACCAACTCAGTCCCCCAGGCACTGGCAATGCACCACACCGTCTACCAACATCCGGTCATACGCCATGTCACAGTGCCAGACAACGCTGGTCCAGCACACCACTGGCATCCAGCACCCAACATTGACACTGTCCCAGAATTGGTCACCACACCGTCTACCACTCTGACCAGAGCACCACATCTAAATCTCGCCACATGGGCACACCTCCACCACGTCACTATCCATCTCACAAGATTGTCCCAGAACTGGCAAACTTCTTTTTTTTCTAGAGACCAGCATACACAACCCCTGTAACGTCTCCCTGCCTAGCAGTTTGTACTGCTGTGTGATCACCGCATGCCTCTGGCCCCGGATCCCTGCCTAGCAGTTTGTACTGCTGTGTGATCACCGCATGCCTCTGGCCCCGGATCCCACATGCATATGACTGACCAGACATGATCCCACCAACACATAAGCGATACTTTTGCAACTCATAAGCGAGATTTCTACCCAGCGCCATGATTTCACCATCACACAAGCGAGACTTTTGCCCAGCGCTGGGAACAAGAAGTGTCCCACAAGCGTCACTCTTCTTTCCTCAATCTCTTGTGCTGGTTGAGTAGAGGCGTGCGGGTGTGAGAATGATGCAATCACGGTTGTTGAAGAGCCTCAGACCTTGGTCAGGTTGGGCGTAGAAACTCACAGACGGAGTGTGCATGCAGCCAGGGTTTGGGAGGTCAGATCCAGGCATGAGGACTTGCGTACAAGTGTAATCCGAAGGCTTGAGTTGATATTGGAGTTTCAAAGCTTGCACAATGAGTGTACTGGTAGGCCAGGGCGTTGTCCATCCCGTTCCGTTTTCTCTGATGGCTTCCCTGACGTACATACATACATATGTATAGTGTACCGTATATATATAGTATACTGTGTAGTTTGGTTGTGCACTGTCCCGATTGCCTTGGCCTGTGTATGGTATGCCCAATGCACACTGCTGGCTGGGCGCATGCCTGGTGTACTGATCTGCCACAAGTCTGGCACAATTGGTGGCTGGGCGCATGCCTGACACAAGGTGTGGCTGGGCGCCTGGCATACTTATCTGCGCATGCCTGGCACAAGTCTGCTTACGCTACTAAGCGCATGCCCGACCGCCTGCCCTGTTCCCTTGCAGCGTGTTTCTGTCTCCTGTCCTGCCACGGGCTGGAAGTACGAGTTCCCCATCAAACCCGACAGCGGCCAGGCTCTGTTTGACAAGTACGCAAACGTCCCGGAGCTTGTGCAGGCAAGTTCATCAGCATTGCATAACAGCGGCGAGTAGATCAAGTGACACAGGATAAGAAGAGTACACAGAGGTGTAGAATGCAGCAGTGACGTCAAATCAAGAGTCAACAGGTGCTTGTCAAACACACGGGTTGTATGCAGGTTGGTACTTGGAAGCTCACAACAGCCAAGGCCCGTCACTGACTGTACGCCCCTTCAGTGGTCAGCCAGCTTGCTTGAGTGACCTGCCCCTTTTGCACGCTTTCCTGCCCAGCTAGGCCATGGCCTGTGATTGATAATGGCGCCATTGCGGAATGGTGACTGTGCGAGGGGCATTGGCTTAATACAACAGAGGGTACCTCATTCTGCCAACTTTTGGTGTGCACAGGACAACTGGTTCGTTCTGACAGCCATCATGAAGGATCAGTTTGGTATCCGACTCGAGGAGAGCAACCGGGCGCACGACGGCTCTCCGGTGTCGCGCGACAGCGCCTCGCCGCACCGCCCGACATGTTCGGTCTGCCGCCGTCAGAGTCTGGCGGTGACGCTGCACAAGATACTGTAAACCAGCGCGAAGCGTCAGGTCAGATTACACATGCCGAGCACTGATCTTATCTCCGTAATGGCCTTCGTGAATCTGTTGATATCCGACTATCGCACTCAACAAGTCCCTGCCGGTTTGCGATGTATTGGGTGTAGCGCGGCGCCAGTGCTCTCGCCTTCGTGCACGCCTCGCGTAGCAGCGCTGCACCGCTCAGTTGTTATGATCGTGAGTTGATTTGCTGCAAGCTGACGTAACCTAATGGATCGCAAACAGTGTACAGGCCTGTCCGCACAGCCACTGCCGCACAGCCACGGAGGTTGTTTCCGTCACATGTCAGTTCCAGCGATACATGTCAGGACACGTGTCGGCAATGCCGTTGCTGCCCTGAATGACGTTGTGATAACCCACCTGCAGCCTGGGCGGCCTTGAGCCTTCAGTTGGTTGTCCGTCAGCCTGGCACTGTTGTGTCTTATGAAAGGCGCTTTGTAAAAGGCCACATGGGTACGACCACTGTTCAGAGACCCCCCTTGCACGGGGGCTTGCGTGGCATTGCTTTACGGCCATCAGACCAGGATGTAACCTAGTGCATTCGAAAGCTGAGATTAAATGCTAGAAGGCCCAGCGTCTAACATTCTGGTCTGATGTCCGTAACCCGACCGTTTCTGGCCGTTAAGTCGGGTATACGGGCTGCTTGGATGTGACCATCTGGCGCCCCACAGACGGGCCCACGCTCACTTATAAGACTTCCTTGACCTCTTACAGGCTCTATGTATCGGACTGTGTCGCTTCCCACCGATTCGTGCGTCCTGAATCTGGTCCAAAACAAGAAAAACGTGTCAGAAACGGAAAAACGGGTATGGCTCTGAAAAACCACTCTGATGTTGCCGTTGA
>QAXH01005626.1:2504-23705 GCA_004335635.1 Chloromonas sp. AAM2
AGGCGTCAAACCAGCAAACTTTATGACTTTCCAATCAGTTGTCGAAAATCGCTTTAAGCTCGGGGAATCTGTTCCAACGGAATCCACCGTGGTACCCATTAAAGACATCATGGAGAGCACAGGGGACTATAATGTTGCTTTGTTCCTACTTGGCTCATCCGACCTACAGCTACCCATGGCTGGGGATACCATTCTTGCTGATTCACTTGAGGTTGTTGAGCTATGCACTGGTTCAGGAATAGAAGACAGTGATGGATATTCTTCCTCTGGCTACCTCAGAGTATCTCACAAGGACTTCAGGTACCCATTAAATGTGTCATTCCAAATCCCATACGAACTCCTTATCTTACCTCTATCGGTATACTCTGTGGGCACCATTATTGAAAGGGATGCAAGAGTTGTCCGTGTTGATTTCTGCCGTCATGAGGAAACCGTTGTATCGCTGACTCTCATTCCGCGGCCGGCACCATCCACAAGACCTGCGGAGACACCACCGGCACCAAAGTTGCCTGAAGTTGGCACCATCGTTCCTGCTAACTCCCTCACTGTCGGGGGGCTCTTCCCCGCCCCTCCTGGGAAGAAAGATTTGCATGGATTGACTATCTATGGACGTGTTCAAGCTGATCACTTGTACGAAAATCATCCCTGTGTGTCCTACTATATAAATTATGAACAATTGATGCCAGCGAATGATATCCCGCAAGGTTCCCATGGGCAAACGGAGTTCATTCGCCATGTCGAATCTTTATTTCCTGTAGATTCCATTATTGGGAAGGATGCATGTGTCAAACTTGTCGTCAAAAATATCAGCAAAGATGGGGAACCTGCTTGGGAAGTCTGGCTTTCTCTCATCATCCCTCCCAAGAAGGAGAACGAGTCAGAGAACAGTCCCGAGGTGGTTCCTGCCTCTCCCTTTAAGTACAAAACCAAAGGAAGAAGTGAGAAATATCCTCAGCCTGAGAAAGGGGCACAGCTAGACCGAGGTTTGGCTAGAATTATTAAGCATTACCCATCGGTTGAGAACGATGATGGAACCGTCTCGCATGGTTTCATTTCCATGGAAGTATCTACCCGCAAGCTTTGGGAATTGACTCCTGGTGTCTCTAGCTATGATGCTAGACACAAGGCAAAAGAAGATGAGTTTTTCCCCTGCTATTTGAACTATCAGTTTGCTCACGACCATATAAAAGATGCCTTGCAATCCGCAGAAGTAATGAACGACTATATTGAACAAAGAAAAGACTTGGCAGTTGGAGAAAATTTTCCATACACTCTTTTTTTTGAAAGTATTGCTACGCACCCAGAGACCAATGTAAAATATGCAAAGTTCTCGGCATTGAACCATCCAAGGACAAATCTAGAGAAACAAGAGGGACAGTTGAAACCCGTCAGTAGCACTGACTCCTCGGACTCCTCCAAAAAAGCCCGTGACCCTGACCCCTCGGACTCCTCCAAAAAGGCCAGTGGCTCTGACTCTGAGGACTCCTCCAAAAAGGCCCGTGGCTTTGACTCTGAGGACTCCTCCAAAAAGGCCAGTAGCTCTGACTCTGAGGACTCCTCTGACTCTGAGGACTCCTCAAAAAAAAACCGTGGCTCCTCATCATTGCACGGTACTGACTCCTCATTGCAAGGTACTGACCCCAACCCTAACTCCTTGGATGCCGCAACAGAATCGGAAGAAGATTGAGGCCAGAGCAAGCCTTTTTTATAGTAAATGCTATTCTTAAAAATCATTGAATTAGCTATGGATTATTATAGTAGCTATGAATTGCAAGTGTAACTAGCTAGACCACAACTTCTACACCGTGATCAACAGAGAACAGTGGGTTGCCATTTTCCATGTCATACTGAAGGATTACAGCTATACAGCTTCGAAGGAAGTTTGGTGCTTGGCATCTCTGTTGTGGCTTATTTTACGGAACTGCTCATCAGCAAGCACCTTATTGATAAGGTTAAGGTTAATTAATGACCGAAATCGAATAAATAGGGTTTTACACCACGATAACGCTAGTTGTTCTCCATTCGATTTGGGTCATCGAAAACATACAGTAAAAGCATGTAATACGATAGGGTTAAGGTTAACTAATGACCAATTGGTCATTTTCGAGCTCCCCCGGCGCGCGTCGGAATTTTCGAATTTTGTCCGACGAACAATTAGAGATCAAATGGATAGGGTTAAGGTTAATTAATGACCGAGATCGAATGAATACCTATTGATCGACTACAGGCAGCCATACACCTGTTGATCGGTACAGCATACTACACCTATCGATACCTATCGATACAGCCTTGTTGATACAGCCACACCTATTGATACTGCCTTGTTGACAGACAGTAGGACGACCTCATTAGCAGTCTATATAGAGGCACTGGAGAGTAGCGAGGCCTTGGAAGCAGTCGGAAAGGTCCATTTTTCATCGTGCATACACCTATCGATCGATACAGCCACACCTATCGATACAGCCTTTTTGACAGACAGTAGGACGACCTCATTAGCAGTCTATATCGAGGCACTGGAGAGTATCGAGGCCTTGCAAGCAGTCGGAAACGTCCATTTTTCATCGATTGCTGATTTCAAAATTACGGAGTTCAACGCGATCGCTACAGAGACTATCGGAGCCACCGTACAGGTCCTACAGGACAATAGAATCAGCAGACCTACCAAAGAGAGACCTACCAAAGAGAATATAATATACTTGAGTATTATAACAACACTGATAATATTAACCATACAACAAACCCACTAGTATATAATACAGTGAGCTAGTGACTATTGAAGGAAAACATGAGTGTAAGGGAGGAAATCCCAGCTGCTGCGAGTGGGGCGAAACATAATGCTGATCAAGAAGTAATGCCGCCGATGAGGCGCTCCAAAAGAAAGCGAAAGGATATTCTAGATAATATGATTGTTACAGAGGCCAATGGCTCTAAGGGAGAGAGGGAATCCTCACATTGCAATAGGAGGAGGGTGAGTTCCTCTGTGATTGGCAAGAACAACAAAAAGAACACAGTTGTAAATCATGTTCTCCAAAGATATGGCCAAGTAGCAAATAATCTTGGCAGATGCATGAAGGAGTTTAGAAAAGTTGAAGAGGAGATCTCAAAAAGTAGCACATGTACTCATGTCATGAAACATTTATTAGGCAATGTAGTGAAATTGCCAAGGAATGCCAATGCTCTCAAACTTTTCAAAATTCTTATTGTGAGCCGAGATACAGAAAATTTAGTCAGCATCGAAGTTTCCGAGAATGACAAAAAGTATCACAGTGATTATAGAAGGGAAAGATCCAATGAGAGATATCAAACTTTGTTGAATGTGCTGGAGACATTCATGGAAATTCTGGATGAAAACAATAGCAAGTTGAGGATGGTACGAGCATGTTTATGTGCTTCCACAGGCCGTGACAGCATCATGACCAAGGAACAATTGTTTAACTTGTTTCTGCATAGCCGAGAAGGCTATCCAAAGGAAAAACCTTATGGTGATTCTGCTGATGAAGTGGTAGCCTACAACCATGCTATCTTTTTCAGGTTACGTCACTTTCTTTTAAGTCTTGAGAAAACACTAGCTCTAATGAAAAGCGAGACAAACTACCGAAAAATGAGTCTTGATGAGTTCAAACATGTGGGCAGACTTAAACCCCATCAATATGAAGAGCTGATGAACAAAGTTGAAATTGAAACGGCCATCACCAAGTGGAAAGGGATTCACAAAACTGACCCTCCAAAAAAGCCTGTCAATCTAGATAGACTAGAACGCACAAAACAAATAAATATAGCCCAGGCTGTCGTCTCCCCTATGGTTACAAAGGAGCTGCTAGGAGGACAAGATGACTTTTTGAAACCTGTTGATGAAGTGATGCCAGAGGGAATTTCACTAAGAGAGGCCCTTGAAAAGCATTTCAACAAAAAGGATCAAACGTCTAATAATTCAGAAACGGATGGTAAATGCAGGATGGAGAATAAGGAGCCAGGCGGGGAACAACTCATTGACACAGATATTTCTGTGCAAACTTTCGATCTGGAAAGGAACAATGAAAAAGATGGACCTACGATAGTTGGTGTGAAAGATGTTCTTAGCTCGAAGACATCCAGATGGTTAACCCGATTCTTCAATGAACGTCCTTTTGTTGTTTTTCCTACATCGGGGGGTTATGGAAGAGTTGTTGTAACTGATGTTCCATACCCCAATCCTACTCTAAAAGAATCAAGCAGCGGTAAAAGTTGTAAATTCAGAGAATCAACGGAAAGTCGTGATGTTTCTAGACCGATTAAGGTGGAAGTATCTGGAAAGAACAGTATTCAATCAGTGTCTCCTCACCCAATAGAAAGGCTGCTGCTGCAACTGGGTCATGCCATAATAAGCAAGTATGTTATCAACATCAAATTGCTAATGAATTGTTGGGGCATAGACACCAGTGACATTCATGCACAAATCCCAAATGGTGCAATAATAAAGTTTGGCAAGCAGGGGTTCTACAATGGACACCAAGACACATCTCCTATTCTGGTATCTGGTCCTGGAGAAGATCGGATTCCATGCCAATTTAATAATGAGTTTCTGCCAACACAAGGCCAGATGATTGTGTGCACCTTGGTTCTTGGTGATCAGGAACATGGAGTTCCTAATGCTAATGTGGTCTGGGCTGGCTCGCCAGAAGCCGTTGATACAGCTAGCAGAAAAATTAAAGATTACACCTCGAAACAGGTAGATGAATATCTACAAGAACAGTCATTCCGAAAATCTCAAAGAGCGGAGGATCGAGTTTTTGGCGCATTTCAATGCAGTGGTTTTAGTTTCCTGCACAATCAGCTCATCAATGTCAACAGTAGGTGCATATCAAATGAAGGGAAAGAAGGAGAAGAGAGCAATGTTATATACCATGGCAGCTACAAGTGTGGCGCTTACCACTTAGTCCGAGGAGTTATAACTTTTCGCATGCTACTGACAACCAAAGATGGAAAGTATTATAAGGAAAGAGTTAGAACAAGCGGCGGTACTGGAATGGGAATAAACGACTACAGTTGGTTCAATGTAGCCGCTATTGCCAAACAATGTAATAGGAATGGAGATGGTGGCTGGCCGGAAACCATCCAGGATGACGAAGATAGTGTAATATCTGACAACGCAACAGAGCCTGAGGAACCAGCTGAAACGAATACAATTGCTTTCAGGAAAAGGGAAGTTGTTGATCGGTATCTAGCTTTGCCCCTTAGCAAACTTGAATTATTCTTTGAAGAGGGGGATCCAGTGTTGGGTGATTCTACTGAGTGTCCTCCAATTTCTCGACTATCTCCGCTCCATGGAACCAACAGTAAAAAATCAACTAGATTCATCCAATGGTTATCGAACAAGCGTATAGCTATTAATGCATTCACCGAGCATGATACAATTTTTAACGCCACCGTCGATGGTGTTGATGTCACCTCCATACCAACACATCCCCACTGGAGATTACCATGTTATCCAGGACAGCATTTCAAATCAAGTGAGTTCGCTGGCATCGTAGAAATAAATAATCGCAAGAAGGAGTTCGTTAGCTCTAATCCAGCTAAAGCAAATTTTGTCACTGCACATCATTTGTTTAAACAAGATGGCAAATCTTACGCTGACATGGAGAGGAATGCTGATCATTTTTGTGAAACAATGTCAGCCATCTGGACCAAATGCATGGCGCAAAAGAATAAAAGTGACACTGTTCCATTGCCAACATTAAACGATGTTTTGACTGAACTCAAGAACGAGGGGATATCCATTAATTCACTTTTCAACATCAACCTGTCTCTTGTTCTTACTGGTTCAGGTGGGTCTAGTGTTGATTCAGGTTCCAATCCAAGCAATGTTGCGAAGATGAGAAGAGATGATGCATTAACTAGAGCACCGTGTCAACAGGATGAATCGACTGGTCCTAATCATGCTATGTACCGGAATAGTGAATTAGAGCGTGTCATTGGCTGCTTCATGAACACTACAACATTTTCAAAGCAAAGAAACATGTCAGAAGGAGAATGTGACTTAAAATATTTGGTAACTGCTTCAGTTGTGAATCAATATAATTCCACAAATGTCATTGAACCAGGGAGACAGGAAGAGGCGTTCTACAAATTAGCTGCAGAGTACTTCTTAGCAAACACCGACGGATTGACTGATACCGAAAAAAGAAAGAAGGAAGACGAGTGCAAGCAATATGTAAAAAAAAACTCTGAATACTTCAATTTCAAATTGGCCATTTACTTGAACTTTGATGCAAAGAATGTGTTCTCCGTACAGTCCTACATCAAGATTTTCATCCAGTGGCAATACATCAGAGTCCATTATGAGAACCCATTCCAGTATGTTCAGGTTCCATCGCCGATGGAGTTCAACACCATTAAAGTAACATATTTGGAACTTGAACATTACTACAAGAAAAAAGGCCACCACTTTGAAGTTAACATGTCGACGGCAAGATCAATTAAGAACGATGTTATCATTGATTGCTATTGTAGCAAAAATCCACCTGGATGGCAAGAAGATCTGCTAGTAGGCAGCCAGGAAGACAAGGAAGATGAGGAGGATAAGGCTATTGATAACAACAAATCACTAGCAGAGACGATCAGGGAAAACAATAACTACGCATTTGATTTGAAGGGCTTGATGTGTGTGGGCTTGTTAGTTAATGGAGCAAGCAGTCTTCGTTCCGACATCAACAATGTTATGTATACATGCAATGATACTAACATATTCAGCATTAATGAATCTCGGGATTCCAACAAGACAAGGAATGGTAACAAGCTATTCACGAAATCTTCGAGACAATTGGCAGGGTATCTCAAAGGGAAAGAAAGCAGACGATTGCATTCTACATTGAGATCTAAGCCAACCCCAATGTGTTCTCGAGGTTTGGATGTGAATGTTTGTTATTTCCGACACTGGTCTTTACAGGCAATGTTGAAGATGGGTGCAAGAAACATAGATCCACAAAGTTTGTTGAAGCTACATGAAAACAAGGATGGCTCGCTTACCCAGGAATCCCACAAAATGTTGATGGAATTGCTTTTCATGTCGACACTATTTACATTCACAGGGAAGGTTGCTTACTTTGATGATTACAAAAGCCAGCTCAAAGATGACGACACTATTAGCACTGCCGTGCCAATGAGAGAAGACATTGAAAAATTCCTCCTATATATCTGGACACAATTTGCAACAAACCAAACCAATGGAAGAACAACCAATGACCAAAATCCCAGCATTGCAAGGTTGGTGTCTGCACAGCACAATGCCATGATCCCAGATGGACTAAAGAGATATGCTGGGCTTTCCAAGTTCTTGAAGGAACTTCATCGGAAATTTGATGGTTTTGATTTCTCCAAAGCCAACAGCAGAGGGCAGGTATTAAATGAATACACCAAGTTTGTGATGGAGTGCGGTGATTCACGGAGTATGTATAACAAAAAGGACAATATTAAGTGTCTGTGCAATTTTGCTATGCTGAATGTAGAGGAAATAATTCATGAGCCGTTTGGAAAAATATCGAGTGCGATGGATATTACCTTGGGTTTTGGGGGACGACAAGGATTGACCAGTGGGCGTCCCATCTACTCAGACGAAGAGAAGTATTCTGACTTATTCAATGAATCTGAAAGTGTCCTGGCAAATGGCAACCCCTCCCTTGATGAACGGAGACTCCAAAGGATTCATCAAGTAATCTTGGCACATTTTAGGGATCAAAAAGACAATGAAGACTTTCTTTTTGCGCTTGGATGGAAAAAAAAGGAAGACAAAGATAGTGTTAGGTTTGTTTCTGTCGCAAATGGAAGGGAATACAATATTGCTGATACCGAGCACCTTTTCTGCAAGGTCTGGATATTGACAGCTAGCTGTCATTGTGGTAGATCCAGCAGCAAACATCCTAATCCAACTGCTCCTCACTGTTGGCCGGCTGTTTCTTTCAACAACAGTGACAATGGATGGTATGTGCATCTTCTCCCCATATTGAAAGAAATGTCTCAAAAGTGTGTTGAGCTGTTAGAAAAAAGTAGTGATTCTGTTGTTTATCCACTTTGCCTTCTTCGCAACGGAGAAGAACCAGTTACCTCCTGGCTGGCTAAGGGAGAAATTGCACAGAACATTGCCGCTGAATGCACTATAGACAATAGCGGAACATAAAACGGATGATAATATATATATAATTTAAGAAATAATTAATGAATTTTCAGTGATAATGCCCTTAATTGTCAATCATGCCTTTGTATTTGTCTTTCAATATTGGAATCAGTATTATATCCTTTCAGTAAAAAGAATCATCCAGACCAGGATGCTCGTATCGTCCATCCTTGTTGCGTTCCTTCCACCAATTAGTTATGATGCAATATTTGTTAGATTGTTTTTTCCCGGGGCCTACAATGTAACGCAAGGGGATGGCAACGGCGGCCATTTTCGCTACACCTAGTAGTCCGCCAAAAGAACCAGGGCATCCATCATCTTCCTCATCTGAGTACTGAATCCCTGTGCACCAATGACCATGAAAGCTGAGACCACCATTGTCCACACAGTTAATTTTCTTCCAACCAAATTTTCTTCGCGGCTTTCTGAAGACCGCAAAAAATTGTAGGGCTTTGTTCATAGCGGAGTCTACCACCAGGATGCCAGCAATCACATCTATTGTTGACAGTGACTGGTCCAACAGTGTTTTATTCTTGTAAAGATAGAAGGTCCGTGTCCTATTCATTTGTCTGGCTTCATTTTCACAGAAATCCAGGTCTTCTTCAATTTGCTCTAATGTTGAGTCTGCTGTACCGTCAATAACTGAATCGCATACAATTTCGTTACTATTTTGGGTTGCTCCGTTAGCCTCTTTCATACACATTGTATCACATGAGGATACACAACTTTCGTTTGGTTCCTCGGCAAAATACTTTGCTTCATCTGGGATGGCATTCATTGAGCGAAGAAAGTCAAGGCATCGCCGCTTATAGCTCCGAATAGTCACACACTTACAGTAATCCGGATGTTTGTGTATTCCTCTCTTGATGAGACAACGAATTTGAGGAACAAACCCCTCACACTTGCCATCCCACAGATTAACCAATGGCCCAAACAACTTCATTTGTCCCGGTAAATTAAGCAGAGAAATGTAGTTCACCTTACTCCACCACCATGGCTCCGAGGGTTCTGCCGGTATTTTCTTTTCCTTCCTGAGCACTCCTTTACTTTCCGCTTCCTTTTTCTTTTTTGCATCCTTCGCAGCCTTCAACGCTGCCTTTTCTTCCTTTTTCCTTTTTGCTAACCTTTTCTTTTCAGCTGCCTTCTCCGCCTTTTCAGCCCTTTTCTTTTCGGCCACCATCTTTTTGGCGGCCGCTTTCTCCGCCTTTTCAACCCGTTTCCTTTCTGCAAGACTTTGCATTACAGCTGTCATTGCCTTTTTGCCTGCCTTAGCTGCCACATCCTTCACCTTAATTGCTTGCATTCCTTGGGCATGTGTTGTGTTTGTTGCCGCAATATCATTGTCTCTTTTATTTGCCTTCATGGTGTCATCCTGGTAGTTGTTCCACTCTTCATTTGTCGTAGTTGTCGCTGCCATTAAAGAGACTTCTTCGTCATCCAATGTCATTTGCTTTCGATCGGAACAACCGTCACAATCTTCGCTGTCTTCAGACGATTTCAGGTTATTAGAATCTTCACACAATTCTTCTATTTCTTCACAACAAACAGTGAGGTCCAGTATTGGAGATTCATCATTTGGAACAACCACAGCTGGATCCCCAATTGTGTGCGAATTGTGTGTTTTCTTAGAATTGCTAGCGTGGTTCTTTGCTAATGAATTGTGATGGATACGAATGTCAAATTCTTGCACGCAACTCAAGAATTCCTTAACAAAATCGTCAACCCTAGTAACTGTTTCCTCGTCAACCCCTGAGTGTGTCAAAATGCGAGCCACCAATGCTACGTAAGAGATTACAACACGTGACAAATCGTCGCTGCCCTGCATTTTTCCTCTTTCACCTAGATTAGTCACCCATCCATATGCCAACTTTGATATTCTAGTCCAGGCAAGCCAATTCTCGGATAGCCAAGCACCTGTTGACAATCCTCCTTCCGATAATTCCTTAGAATTGGACATCGGCAACACGGGCAACCAGCTTAGCTGCAATTTGCTCAAAGCCTCTAACAGAGGCTGAATGTCTCTCTTGAACTTTTGGACTTTTGAAGTTCCGTACCCTGCTCCACTAAGTGATAGCCACCTTTGACACAAGAGGTAATTCTGCTTGGCTATGCCCAGGAATAACTGATGCATGATAGCTTCTATATACATTGATATCGACATATCACCATCAATCCAAGGAGCTGGAAGCTGAAAGTCTCCTAACCAGTCATGTTTCGAGATTTCCAACTCCAACTCCATGCCCCTGGCAGCAACTGCAGCCTTGTACACCTGTTCCTGCACACGATCGGGCACCCCGCAAGTGGCAAGGTAACACTTCATGTTAGCTTTTGTCCAACAATTTCCTCTTTGCTGACATGTGTTGTAGAATGCAAACTTAACGGCCTGCACAAGAAATTCAAAGCTTAGCTTGATAGGAACAAGAGTTTCGGGTGGAGGAACCTCTCGTCCATCAGGAGATTGGACTGAGGTAACTCTGATGGAACAAGTCCTGGGATAATTAGCGGGGACAGAGCTTCTCAGGTTTTCCTCACCCTTAATGTAAACACACCAGTTTGCACAACACCGTGTTTCCTTCTTTATTGTGTTAGCAGCCAGGTGCTGAAATCCAAGAGAGTTAAGTCTGGTTGACCGGCATCTTATACAGGCCGGGAGGAAAGTCCCGTTAACACCAGGAGACCCTTCAATATTGCGCACAAACTGATGTGACCATCCCCACTTGTTGAAGGAAAGATCGCCTTGTACTTGTTTCTTTAAATAGGTAGCAATTTCTTTCGTGGCTATGAAGGGAGGATCTAACTGCAATAATGTACCAAAACATCGATGGTTTCTGCTTTGAGGAGAACTAAGTGTGTAGGTGCCCTCCGCCCTTTCCGGTTTGTCCATGATAACAGCAATCACCTTCACCACAACTGGAACCACTTTTTTAAGTTCACCGTGATAGACCATAACAGGATTTCTGGCATCGGACAGCATCGTCATGTCTTTCCGAAATTGATGCTCCACAGCATTCCATCCTTCTTTCCATTCCTTTCTACCCAATGCCACAAGGAATGTGTTGTCATTTGCATTGATCCTTTCCCTTGTGGAAGAAATAGTTAGTGTCATTGATACTGTGCTGTTGCGATTCTGTTTGGTACCATTTGGACTGAAACCATCGCGCCAAGTAGTTGCCCACAGAATAACCAAAGGCCCAGACTGTGGTTCCAGTTTGGAGATGACATCCTCCTTCACCTCATTGGCTATTTGGGACTGGGTGAGATGATAGATGGTACCTTTCGGCATTTTTTGTTGTGTCGATGACGCTTCGCATGCCCAAAACTCATCAATGGGTAACCCAAAAGCCAATGCAAACTTCACAATTTCAAGAGGGTTGACATAGGACACTCCACCAAAGTTCCGAACTAAAGGAATGGGAAGAGTCCTCCACATTGAATTGGGGTTGCTCGTTCCATAAAACTTATTTGATTCCTTTGGCGCGACAAACCTGGTATTTTGGAACATAGTTTCTCCAATAGTTCTTGGGTTTACAATGAGAGACATATCCGGTTGAAGGGCCCTCTGCTTGGGAGTCATGGAATGGTAATGAACAAAGCATTGCAAGTGCCACAGTGCCTCCCTCACGTTTGGCAGAGAGGAGCGTTCCAATAGGGTTGTCTTCTGGAATGCACGACCCACCAGCATGCGGACTGCTCCTCCAAAGGTGCCTTCGGGAGAGAGGTGCTCAGCAACCCAAAACAACTGCATGTTGGTGTTGCCTTCGAACGACGCATCCACTAACTCAACATCTGATTTTTTCTGTGACAGGAACAAACATGATAACCAATGATTTGCCTCATTAAAAATATTTCCTTGTTGGTAGTCCGGAAACCCACAATGTCTTTTTGAAGCTGGCGCCTCACCACTGATTGTTTTTTCTGGAATTCGCTTTTGCGGTGGTCCAAACGAGTAGGTGTTGATAAGTGCAGCCAATTCCTGATGGCTTCTGCTTGAGAAAAAATGGCTCTCCGTGTCTTTCTTTTCAAGCCTGCAGTTGCATACAAGACAAACATACCAACAAAGACAACTACATCCTTCTGTGCCACACAGGTACCGGGTGCAGGTATTCTCTCCGTATTTTGCTATGGAATCTTTTTCATATGATACGGCTCCACACTCCTGACAGATATTGTGCATCAGACTAGCACTAGCAGTAGCACGATGTTGACACTCCATGGGACAAGAATAACTTCAGCAACACAAATTTGCCCGTAATGCTTGACAGTGATCATACATCAATATATCGATTTAGATAATAATATTGTTCAGTATATTTTATGAGGATGCTGCGGGCATGGCATGCATTGATATATGATCTATGCGCGAATATAATAATATATTTGTTCATATGATGCATTATTTAGACCATATATTTATCATATGACTTCTCCGTATTATGCCTTACTATCATGTGACCTGCAGGACAGGTTGCAAAACAATTATTATGTCAAGCTATTTTTTTTTATGTCTTGTTTTGATAATAGATCGCTCATTTGCTCCATCACCTAGTGAAAAAAACCAAACTGCATGCGTATTTTTTGGCTCGAAAGCAAGTGGATCATAAGGTCTTCCTCAGCAATAAGTTATTGCCAACGTGGTTCTTGCTTGTCCTGGTCAACCATACAACAATCTGTCATCAAAGACAAGTGAGAAAGCTGGAGAGATCAGCGGTTGGGGAAGGCTGGCCTGCCTTAAAAGATATCGGTTGAAACAGTTGAACTAACGATATCTGTGCCAGGATCAACCGTTTTGGGTGGTTTTCCTCAAACAGAACGACCAAAAGAGTTAGGAATTGGCGAGACTTGCCCAGCGATTGAGCGTTATCTCTGCTGATGATTGTCCTCATGAATGAATATTGCTTCATCGGCTTGGCTGCCTGTGTCGCAAGTCGAGCAACTAGCCCAAAAAACAACACAAAATCACCCAAAATCAGAACTTATTTGCTGTTTTTGCACATAATACCATTATTATACTAAGGCTATTTCTTTTGTTTATATATAACCGAAGCCATATATAGAAATCCATACTAAAAATAAGTAAAGAATAACAGCTAATGCGATCATTGTTCTTGTTCCGTTCTTTGATGAGAGCTCTAAGAGCTCTATTGTTGATAGGACTGGTGTGTTCCGCAATGCATCATTGCTGTTGTTTCGAGTGACTCTCACCAGTCATTGCTGAATGGTACTCGAGTACAATTATGTATGCGTAATGTTAATGATTCTCATTACAATTCCTAGTTTAGGAATTGCCTCATTCAAATTTGACCGGGTTTGCCAAACTTAGAGGTCCTTATGTAATTTCTTAGGTTTCCTGATCTAATATTAAACTCGCAAGACACCATTGTCTTCATCGCCAGCCTCTCATTCGTTTCTAAGTTTTCAATGCCGATCACAGGGTTTGAATCCATTTCTTAGAAGTCTTGGGAAATTCACTGATGGTACCAAGACATGGCAATGACCGGAACCATGATGTCAATTGATGATCCATCTGAATCCTACGCAGATTAAGTACCAAATCCACAGAGGAACAATTCTTCAATGCTCATCACGAGGCAACTAAAGGCAAAAAAATAATGCACAACGATAATATAGCAGGCACATCATAAATGCCTTATTATGTTGATCTGCTGCGTGATCATCAGAATTATCTTATTATATCAGCGTAAGCTGCAGACAACACCATGACAGATAGTATCGAGCGACTGCAGGAAACCCATCAGATGGTTGACCACGAGATCCTACAAAACCTGTGGAAAAATACGTTCTATCATGACAACCCTTCGTTCGTTCCAAGACATCTTAAACTGGCTGTCTCCGAACTTGACGAGCCATTGGTAAGTTGCACAACAGAATAGCAACCAAGACATTTTTGTAATGTATAATGTTTTGTGTTATCTCATCACCTATTTTGTCATTTGTTTTCCTGTGCCCTAAAATTCTGAAGCCAGGAGAGCAAGGAGAACTAACTGCAGTCCCCCTAAACTTCATTGGGATAAACGAAAAGAAAACAGAGGAGTATTATAGGGCTAGGATGATATCCTTTTGGTGGGTCTTTGACAAAAGAGATGGATCTCCAACAAACCAAGACCCTTTCCCGGGTCTGACCCAGGATTCTATAGAGACTCGCATGAATGCTTTGAACAAGATGATCTGGACTATGTCGAAGCCAAGATTAAAAAACCACATAGTCAATGAGTTGAACAAATTGTTTCAACTCAGGATGGTTTCGTTTGATGACCTCATGGTTGCGTTCCGAGACACAAGTGCTTCTTCAATTGCTTTGAAGAGGAAGTTGGCCATGATTCATTACTGTCACTTTGGGCTCTGGGGACGCCAAAATGAACAGGTGCTAGCCCTTGAGCTGGACATGCTGCGTTTCTTGGGCTGGAAATACAGTGGTCGCTTGGTTAACCACCATTTTCCAAAGAAGACTCACCGTGGAGCCTTCATAAAGGACATAATCATGAAGTGCAAGAACTCACTTATGGACTTGGTTAAAAGTGCCATGATAGCCACGCACAACGTTTGGCTATTCCCCAGAGAACCGCCACACATGAGAGACGGACAGAGAAATAGCAGTCCAAGGAATGGACAGCCCCTGGAGAAAGGCGAATTTACAACGGAGTTTGGAAAAAAGGTATTCCTAGCAAAGTATAAAGATAAGCAGACCGAGGTAGTCGCAGTTTATGCAACGGGGCCTCGGACGACATTCAATGCCAAGAATGACATGCCTGGTTTGTTAAACAAACAAGATGCAGATGATGACAACATAGCTCCTGGTTTGTTCACTTCTCCAAATCGGCAACAATTACTTCTTGAGGCGGTATGTTTGCTTATTCTTTTGAAGGCTGAGATAATCTGCTAAATATGTGACTCACCCAAGTTTCTTATTCTATATTATTGTGCTTAGCAGAGAGGTGCTGCTTCTCTGAACCACTACCAAGAACATGGGGTAGTTTCTCCGGAACCAGCCCCTGAGGTAGGATGTCTGTTTGCTCTTGTTGAATACTGCAAGCTGTTGCATATAGGTGGCTCACCCAAGCTTGTTTCTTCTACATTCTTGATTCATTCTGCAGAGAGGTGCTGACTGTGTCCATGACAAACGAGATGACAATGGCGAATCACTTGGTACAACTGCCAAGGATTCAGGATACAAGAGGATAGCTGACAGTATTTTTCCGTTGCTGTCTCAAAAGGGATCAAAGAAAGCTAAGAACAATGCCCATTTTGATAATGATGATGATTCATGTGAGGAAACAATGCTATTCGAGGATCCCTTCACAACTATTGCTCAGGAGAATGACTTGAACCTCAAGCCCGCAGCTCCAGACTCACCAGCCACTCCTCCTCAGGGTAATCCCAAGGAGTCCTCATCCATGGACAAGGATTCTGTGGAGACTCAAGACATAACCACAATGGCTCACTCACTCTCAAACAAGCAAGATAAAGAATGTCACCACAGTCACAAAGATCTGGAAGAGATTGACAACTTGTATTACACCCCAGGGCAAATCAAGAGGAGGGGCAAAAAACCTGTGGAGCATTGTGCCCAGTGTAAGGCCGTTTTCTATTCTGGTAGAACGAAGTTGGCTTCTGATGTCTTGAAATGCAAGGTGGAATTTATGAAACCGGTCTACGCTTGCCGGGGAGCAAAAGATGGGTCATGTGACTATGGAATCTGTTGGGTTTGCCACTATAATACAATCTCGAACTCCGAAAGAAACACCAAGCCCCCCCTATGGAAAGAAATTTGAAAGGCATTGTGTTGATTTAGCCGTTGCGTCTTTTGTTGTTGCTGCAAAGCGAGGAAGTGCGATCGCAGTGAGTTGATGATGTCTGTTTTTGCAGCGCGCAAGTTAAGTTGCTGCACGACATTGCTTTTGTTTCCTTCGGCTTCTTTTGTTTTCTTTGCTATTTGTAACACATAAGTCTGCAAATGATATATATATATAAACATTTCACATGCATAACTAAAAAATTGACGATGGTTGGCATGTAATATGACATTGCTTCAATCAAGATCAAGACAGTGTGATTATATAGAACAGATAGCATTGCAGCCTGAATGCATGGCAATTAGCCTGCGTACAATACAATTTAATAGTTGTCAAAACACTAGTTAGCAACAAGGTGAAGTGCTGACAAAGCACCAGACATCCGTCTGACAAGAAAACTGACATCCTGCAAGATTATCTTTGGGCCAAGCTTGTGGCAACCGTCCTGATTACTCAAGGTGCGCAAACAGCTGTGTTGCATGCAAAGAACAAACAACAAGAGCGATTGCTTTTCAAACAAAATAACAGACAAGGCAATGACAACTCTCCACCTGTGGTCTAAGACAAGAAAGGCGATGTTCATCCGGTTACGTCCTCGTTAGGAACATGACAGAATAACAGACAAGACAATGACAACTCTCCACCTGTGGTCTAAGACAAGAAAGGCGATGTTCATCCGGTCACGTCCTCGTTAGGAACGTGACAGAATAACAGACAAGACAATGACAACTCTCCACCTGTGGTCTAAGACAAGCAAGACGATGTTCATCCTGTCACGTCCTCGTTAGGAACGTGACAGAAACCTGACAACAACAACCTATGACATGCCCTCTATGATGACAGTCCACCAATTGTGCTCCAAGACAAGAAACAGGATGCCTTACCGGTTAAGCCCTTGTAAGGTACTTGACTCAAACCTGACACCTGCAGGTTACCACATGCACTCTATACAATGACAATCAGCCAGCGGTGATCCAAAACAAGCAACAGGACATAATAACACTCGGCTACGGTTAAGTTGAGATGTAACCTGAATTGAAACCTGACAAAAACATGATAGAAATTAAATCAATGACATGTGATGAATGCACGCATCATGTGGCACAAGCCACAACGGTATGACATATATATATATTACCTATATTAACATAATAATATCATACCTATATATATATCATTATCTCGATGAAAAACTTAAAAAAACTGCTGAAAAAGATTATTTGACGCAATGTTGATATCTTTTATTATTGCATGACAGCCACATTTTTTTGATACAGACAACGATATTTTAGAGGTTAAGAGTAAACGACTATAGTAAAAGTAGGTCCCTTGGGTGGAGAACTAATGTTGTAATAGAGTACGTATATAAATGCCTTCTGTTTCGGTATCATGCAGTGGCATGGAAAGTAAGTGACATACGCATGCATATAATATTATATCATATTATATTATATGCGTGATGCATGTATTATATATAAATCCTCCAAACATTTTTCGATTGTCATGCTGCATGTCATGTCACTGTCATGGCCTTGCCATGACTACATCCTTTTTCATAGACGCTGATTGTTGAGCTCCCATGCTGTACTGATACGTCTGTTGTATGTGTGAAAACCGGTCCTTGTCATGAAGGACACAATGACCTTGTCTGCCACCAACAATCATCATGTGGCACCATATATATTCAGCCATCATAATAATAATAAGCGCTTATAATTAATATTGTAATAATGATATTGAATATATGCTGCACACACTCAATCATATAAAATTGACGTAAGCAATAACGTACACACCATTGTTGCTGCACTTCAATAGTACTATCTCCATAGACATCAATTGTTTGTGGGTACTCTTATCTCTCCTATATATATACATCATTGGTTTGTGGGTCAAGTTGCGCACAGGCAAATAACATACAATAATTTAAATCCATTAATTATTGTTGACATTATTTGTTGTCGCACATTTATCCCACCATCATTTTACATCAGTCAAATCCTCAAGAATTCAATCATGAGTTCCACAGATGTCGAAAACGACGACATGGTCAACGACTGGGGTTGTGTTCTGGTTAATTCCATCTCTCATGGCCAAAGATCTCCAACGGCACACACCCATCAAATGGATGCCATGATTAGATCAGCTGTAAAAGGCTATAGATGGTCCAATGTGTTTGACAGTGGCTCCACAGCCAACGCCCATGCCATTGATCGTGCCACTGATGGTGACAGGGATCGTTGCCTTATGGCTATGGGCTCTTACGTTTGTGGCACTGGCTACGACCTGCAGCAGTTGTCATCTGTGAGCTTCAGTTCCAAAAAGGAAATTGGCCTCATCATCACTCCTGGAACTGAAGATGCCGAGGATGGAACTTTGTTGTCTCCAAAATGCATCCAGCAGACAGTTCCAATGCCCTACCACATTCCTGATTCCGGGGTCTCTACAGAAAAACTAAACTCCTTGGAAGATCGGTGTCTGGTTTCCATGGAAAAGAAACTTTTGATGGCCCATCTAACTGGCAAACCTTACAAGGCATTTCTGTTGGAGTACATTCTTTCTGGGAATGGCGGCGAACTCTCCAATCGGTTCCTGCAGAAACTAGGAAATGTTTTCAGGAGGTACAACATTGTTGTCATAGCAGACGAGATAATGACCGGAGGGAGAATTGGCCCTGTTTCTCTGACCATGACAACTGAGATTCCTGAGGAATTCCGCTCTCTCGTTAAGTTTATCACCCTTGGGAAAATGATGGGAAAGGGATTGCTCTTAGAGGCAGCAAGCTCAAGACCCACTGAACTAGACTCAAATGAAGCACCAAGAGGCACCTCAACCCGCATTGACCTTGGACCAGTTTACACCAGGTTGCGAACTGTGATTGAGAGGATCAACAATGGACGCATCCCTGAAAGGCGAGGAGAGGTTCTGCAAAAAATGAATGTTGATGCCAATGAACACCAACTGCTCCATTGGGGCAGAGGCTGTCTCATTTTCACTCATTTTTCAAGGCCACAAGTCAACAAAAACATGAAATGTCGGCTTTTGCCCAAACTTGAAAGCATTAAACTTCTGAAGCTGACCACCCACATAACAAAGTGGAGCAGAAAAACAGTAGGCCAGCATCTGCAATCAGCTTCGGAAGAGTGGCTGGAAGCGTCTGCCAAACTTTTGAATCAGGAGAATCCTCCCTTCTTGGTCTTTCTGCTTGATCACATTATTGAGCAACGACCATCGTTTTTGCGAGCTAACGACCTGTTGGAACACTTAGGAATGGCGAGAGCTGAGGAATTGGCCTCCCAAAGCCACCATCACAAACGATGCAAGAAGCTGTACTCTTATTCCTACGAAAAGAAACCTATTGCACTGATCAATGATGCTTTAAGAATGGCGGCATTGATGGCACCACAATTTGTAAAATATAGTCGCAAAGGAAACGCCCGAAGAGTTGTTTATGTCATCGACTACTGCTCGTTGAAACAGAAGGAAAAAGCTTGAGGCTAGATGCAGTAATGATCAAGATAGAATTCTATGACAGTAAAAAATGGGGGCAGGGAAACATACTTCGTATTAGATATATAAATACAACAGCACTTTGATCTCCTTTGTATTATTTCAGAGGGTAATATAATGTACTTCATACATTGTCTATTACCATACAACATGTTGTCTTTTTTGTCAAAATGGCTGGATTTTTTGCTCAAAAAGAACCATTTTTTGTGGTGTTTTGTCTTTTTGTCAAAATGGTTGGATATTTCGCTGAAGAAGAACAATTTGAGATCAAATGGATAGGGTTAAGGTTAATTGCTTGTCATCAGCACGGCTAAATTTTTCGCAGCGTCGGACAAAATTCGAAAATTCCGACGCGGTTGATATCCATTCGATTTCGGTCATTAAAACATACAGCAAAAGCATGTAAATTGATAGGGTTAAGGTTAATCAATTACCGATTGGTATTTTTTGTCAAAATGGTTTGCTATTTTGAACCGAAAGAACCATTTTTTGTCAAATTATTGAGACCAAATGCCAATATCGAGTGTACTACCAATAAACAGTACTCAATGCATTCAATGTTGGTCATTTTGTCCTACAATTTTACAAAAATTTGAGTTCATTTTTGCTGAAATTAACTTCTTTTTGTACAAATGGGATAATCTGCAGATATGAATTCAAAATCATCTCTCCCCCCCCCGAGATGATTTTCACTTCCCAAAACTGGACAATCCTCCAGTATTATGCAAGGCCTGATTTACTCTAATGATATTATTGCTGTCGGCGCATTTGGCACTGCAGAATCTGCTGCCTGACTGCCTGCATGCTTGCTGCATATAATAATGATAGGATATATGCAATGACCGGAACAAATGACCGTGCATGACAATACATTATTTATTATTGCTGAATGCAATTCGGAACAAATGACCATGCATGACAATAATACATTATCGCAGCAGCAATAATATCAGCATCAGAGACAATAATAAGGCGCCAATTAAACATCCATCAAAACACCAGCTCTCAATTCCATTCCCACTGGATCTGCCATAATATTATGATTTATTATTTTTGATTTGCAAACAGCAATAATATAGCAGTTTACAACATGAATGCAGATGATGGAGCCAATGATTTCCTTGATGCCCCGGAAATATCTGGTCCCTGGAGTTTTACGGCCATTGACTTAAAACTATCTCTTGAAAGGGTTTTCTCTCATAAATATTACACTGTCATCCTCAACAAAAATCGCTCCGGTAACAGTGAACAGGCAAAGAGAGCCAAAAAAGAGGAAAAAGAAATGCCCTATCGTGCCCAACGCATTTGCTGTGTTGACTTCATTGTCCGGATCCCCTGCATTCGGATGATTCGAGAGCCGAATGTTTCTTCGAGTGGAATCCTCCTGACTACTGGATCCACACGGGAGATTCGCTGCAGACTCTCTCGAACTTTCTTCTCTATTTGCAACAGAGCTTATGAATTTGTTCTCGAAGAGGAACACCAGGCGGCCAGAGAAGAACTCATGAAGAAATTTGTGAGCAACAGTCAGGAGGAAGTAGTTGGGACTCTTGCAAGCAAAGACCTGTGCTGCTGCCCATACGACACCCTTGAGTACATCAGTCACATTGGATTTGATTACCCAGATCACCAAGGTAAGGTAAACGCAACTATTCTTTGTGCATTGGTGAATCACACTGGCACAGTTCATCTAGAGCATTCCCTTCCAGAAGCGAATAGGGAGGAGTATGA
>QAXH01005627.1:0-10300 GCA_004335635.1 Chloromonas sp. AAM2
TACTGCACAATCCCATCCAAATTACGTTTCACTTCAATATCCGGAATGCGAATGAACTTCACTTCATACGATTCAAGAAGCGTTTGTCGCTCCTGATCGGAAGTTTTGTTTTTGAGGATTATCGTGACTCATGCCATCTATCTCCAGGGCAAGCATCAACTCATGGCAGTAGAAATCCACAACAAAAGTAAGCATGGGCGCCTGCCGGTGAAATTGAACCCCAAGTTTTCTTTTACGTATTTGTTGCCATAGCAACACTTCAGAAAGAGTCATATTCTTTCGCAGTTTTCTGGCGATAATTCTCATCCTTCGCTGATATGGAATGATCTTATTTCGGCTCATGGTAAGTCTTTTCTAAGTTAGAGCCGTTTAGAAGTCATCCCTTACAAAATATTTTTTGGCAGGGAAAAATTTAAATGCCCTTGGCCGCAACACCCCTCGCAAACCAAACGGGAACAGCCGTTTGGTTTGGTCTCCCCTCAAGGGGAGAGTTTTTCTTCGTTGAATTCAAGATTTGTGCTCGATAAGGTCTGTATGTCAAAAAAGCGAGAAAAAATCCTCCCTTGAGGGAGGTGCCGTATTTTAGCGTGCTAAAATTCGCGGAGGGTGTCAGTGGTAACAAGCTTGATACTTATACCAACTTCTACTTCATTACATCTCATCAAAAAATCAAAACTAATTGTTACATGGAACACATCAAATGGGGCATCATTGGCTGTGGTGAGGTAACGGAAGTCAAAAGCGGACCGGCATTCAGCAAAGTTGAACACTCAGAGCTGGTGGCCGTGATGCGCCGCAACGCAAAAAAAGCGGAAGATTATGCAAGGCGCCACAAGGTACCAAGGTGGTACTCTCATGCCGATGAACTTATTAGCGACCCGGATGTGAATGCAATCTATATAGCTACTCCACCTGATTCTCATGCATATTATACCAAAAAAGCAGCTTTAGCCGGCAAACCGGTGTATGTCGAAAAACCGATGGGAATGAATTACGCAGAGTGCCTCACAATGATCGATGCTTGTCAGGCCGCTGAGATCCCACTTTTTGTGGCATACTACCGAAGAGCACTCCCATATTTTTTGAAAATTAAGGAGTTGCTCGAAAGTGACGCAATTGGAACCATTACGTCCCTTTCCATTGAATTGATAAAGCCCCCCAAGCCGGACGATTTTAAATCACCAGAAGAACACAATAACTGGCGGACGAAGCCTGAAATTTCCGGAGGCGGGTATTTTCATGACCTGGCCTCGCATCAACTGGATTTGATTGAATTTTTGCTGGGAAATCTTAAAGAAGTGTCGGGAAAGGCGGTTAACCGAATGGGATGGTATAACACAGAAGATGTCCTTTCGGCTTCTTTTCTGTTTGAAAATGGCGTAGCAGGAAATGGTTTATGGAATTTTACCGCACAGCCTGAAGATGAAAAAGATGAAGTCAAGATTTTAGGCCGTAAAGGTTCGATAACCTTCAGCACGTTTGATGATAGTAATCCAGTGGTTCTACGGACCGAATCTGGGAAAGCAGAATTTTATCTTCCATACCCAAAACATGTCCAACAACCGCTTATTAAAACGATTGTGAATGACCTGCGAGGAATATCAAAATGCCCAAGCACGGGAAAAAGCGGGGCGCGGGCAAATTTGTGGATGGATAAAATTACAGGGCTATAATTAGTTGAGAGGCTATGGCGCCCACACCCCTCGCAAACCAAACGGGAACAGCCGTTTGGTTTGGTCTCCCCTCAAGGGGAGAGTATTTCTTCGTTGAATTCAAGATTTGTGCTTGACAAGGTCTGAATGTCAAATACAAGCGAGAAAAATCCTCCCTCGAGGAAGGTGCCCAATTTTGATTTATCAAAATTAGCGGAGGGTGTTATTTGGGGCTATGCTGTTCGAATCTGATATATACCTCTTTCTAAGTAAAACCCGGAACCACTAAATTTCCTAAAACACTTTTCCCAATATCTGTTACTTTCTCGGTGGCAATAAAAACATATCTCAGATCATGAAATCTTCTGCAAAATTATACTTTTCAATCTCCATTTTTGCCCTCCTTTTAGTAGCTGGAATAAATGCCCAGGATCTTCGGGTGCCGGTTATCGAAGACGGACAAGCTCAGGTTATCTCAGAATTTGAAAACCCTGAAAACTGGATTCGTCATGACCTCTGGGTAGAAACTAATTTTGACACCGACGGCAACGGTAAACCCGACCGAATGCATGTGTCGGTAACGCGTCCGGCCCAAACTGAGTCGGGAGAGTTCAAGCTGCCGGTGATCTATGAAACGAGTCCCTATTACGCCGGAACCGCTCGCCCTCCTTATGATTTTTTCTGGAATGTGGAACACGAACTGGGGGAAGAACCTCCTGCACGTAAAGTGGGACCAGAAGTACAGCGTCGTGGCGAACGTCCAATTATTTCCAATTCGCATGTCAAAACCTGGGTGCCACGTGGATTTATTGTAGTGCATTCCAGTTCTCCTGGGACCGGACTTTCTCAGGGCTCTCCAACGGTTGGTGGCGAAAATGAATCCCTGGCTCCCAAAGCAGTAATTGACTGGCTAAATGGTCGCGCCGATGGATTTACATCTCCCGATGGCGATGAAAAGGTGGAAGCATTCTGGACTAATGGTCAGGTTGGAATGACGGGTACTTCATACAACGGAACCTTGCCAATTGCCGCTGCTACCACTGGGGTTGAAGGGCTGGAAGCTATCATTCCTGTAGCCCCAAATACATCCTATTATCACTATTATAGATCCAATGGCTTGGTACGATCACCTGGTGGATATCTCGGGGAAGATGTAGACGTGCTTTTTGATTTTATTTATAGCGGAGCCGAAGATTTTCGTGAAAGAAATCGAGCAATTTACCGCGATTCCATCATTGCCAATGGCATTGACCGCGTAACCGGAGATTATAATGAATTTTGGGCAGGCCGTGATTACCTGAATGAAATTGAGTCTCTGCAAGCCCCGATGTTGATGGCGCATGCCTTTAACGATTGGAACGTGATGCCGAATCACAGTTTTCGTATTTACGAAGCCGTTAAAGAAAAAGGGGTGCCTTCCATGATCTATTATCATCAGGGCGGACATGGCGGCGAGCCCCCTCTTTGGCTGATGAATATGTGGTTTACGCGCTATTTATTTGATGTTGAAAACGGCGTAGAGGATTTGTCCCGCGCATGGATTACCCGCGAAGGCGACAAACGTGATAACCCTACTCCATATCCGGACTATCCACATCCTAATGCTGAAGAAGTGAAGTTCTACTTGTCTGGTAATGCTCCGGAAAGAGGCACTCTTTCAACCCAGAAAACCGAAAATGCAGGCACCGAAATGCTGGTCGATAATGTCTCTTTTGACGGTGCGGCACTGGCTGAAGCGGAATGGACCAATCATCGTTTAATGTATGTAACCAAACCTTTGGCTGATTCCCTGCATATTTCAGGTGAAGTATCTATCACTATTAAATTAGCGAGCAGCAAACCGGCTGCAAATCTTTCGGTCTGGTTTGTGGCGCTGCCCTGGGAAGAGGATCGTGGAACGCAGATCACTGATAATATCATCACCCGCGGCTGGGCCGATCCGCAAAATCATGATTCAATTTCAGAAAGTGAGCCGCTGAACCCGGGACAATTTTATACGCTGAGTTTTGATCTACAGCCTGACGATCAGATCATTCCTCCGGGAAAGCAAATTGGACTTATGATTTTTAGCAGCGATCGGGAATATACGCTTTGGCCTGAACCGGGAACCGAACTAACAGTAGATTTGGATGGAACTTCACTGACATTGCCGGTGGTAGGTGGAAGTAGCGCGCTTTCTTTTGGGGAGTGAGTGGCGAGAATTCAATCTTTTGGGCTTTGGCCCCAACACCCCTCACAAACCAAACGGGAACAGCCGTTTGGTTTGTTCTCCCCTCAAGGGTAGAGTATTTCTTCGTTGAATTCAAGATTTGTGCTCGACAAGGTCTGAATGTCAAAAACGAGTGAGAAAAAATCCTCCCTTGAGGGAGGTGCCCAATTTTGATTTATCAAAATTAGCGGAGGGTGTTAATTAGGGCTATTAAGTTTGTTCTTGCAACTCCATCACTTTTATTTCCAAATACTGCACAATCCCATCCAAATTACGTTTCACTTCAATATCCGGAATGCGAATGAACTTCACTCCATAAGATTCAAGAAGCGTTTGTCGCTCCTGATCGGAAGTTTTGTTTTGAGGATTATCGTGACTGATGCCATCAATCTCCAGGGCAAGCATCAACTCATGGCAGTAGAAATCCACTACAAAGGTAAGCATGGGCACCTGCCGGTGAAATTGAATCCCAAGTTTTCTTTTACGTATTTGTTGCCATAACAATACTTCAGAAAGAGTCATATTCTTTCGCAGTTTTCTGGCGATAGCTCTCATCCTTCGCTGATATGGAATGATCTTATTTCGGCTCATGGTAAGTCTTTTCTTAGTTAGAGCCGTTTAGAAGTCATTCCTTACAAAATATTTTTTGGCAGGGTAAAATTTTAATGCCCTTGGCGCCCACACCCCTCACAACTCAAAAAGGAACAGCTTTTTGAGTTGGTCTCCCCTCAAGGGGAGAATTTTTCTTTGTTGAATTCATGATATGTACTCGACAAGGTCTGTATGTCAAAAAAGCGAGAAAAAATCCTCCCTTGAGGGAGGTGCCCAATTTTGATTTATCAAAATTAGCGGAGGGTGTTAATTAGGGCTATATCGCTTGATTATGCATTTCTACCATTTTTGCAAAAACCAATCACCAAAATTAAAGCTCCAACTCAAAAACCATTTCTTCGCCATCACGAATGACCACGACGTTTACTTTTTGCCCTTTCTCTAATTCGTTCAGTGCGCCCATATACTCATAAATATCGGCCACATCCATTTCGCCTATTTTTGTGATTACATCACCACCTTCGAGTCCGCCATTTGAAGCGGGGCCGCCATCGCTCACTCCGGTAATTCTGAATCCGTCTCCATCAAAACCATAATCCGGAAGAACGCCTAATGTAGGGCCATCCATACTCATGGATTGACGTTGTTGTCCGGGAGCCTCGGTGAATTCGAGATCTTCTTTGTCCCGCGTATCCAGATCTTGAATGACACGAGCAAGATGCTGAAGCAGCATCGCCTGACCTTCCGCATTAATCCACTCGGGATCATCAGAAGGGCGATGGTAATCGGCATGGGTATCCGTGAAATAGTGAAGTACGGGCAAATCAGCATAGTAAAAGCTGGTGTGGTCACTGGCTCCCGTTCCATCTGGAACCAAGTCGAGATTCAGGGAATCGGTGTTTGCATCGGTGAGGATGGTTTCCCATAAATCAGTAGTAGCTACCCCAAAAATCATCATTCGGTTGTTGCTCATACGTCCGATCATATCCATATTGATCATAGCGAGAGTATTTTGAAGATCTACAGTTGGATTTTCGACATAATGCTGGGAACCCAGTAATCCCATTTCTTCCCCTGAAAACGCCAGAAATAGTAAGTCGGTTTTAGGACGATTTTCTGAGAAATACTCAGCCAGCTCCAGTAATCCGGTAGTTCCGGATGCGTTATCGTCAGCTCCATTGTGAATTTTGTTGCCACTGCTGCTTAAAGACCCGAATTCTCCCATCCCTAAATGATCATAATGCGCCCCAATAATAATCAGTTCTTCTGATTCTCCAGTGCCTTGTAGCAGAGCTGCCACATTTTTCGATAACCTTTTTTCACCTGAAGTATCTGAATCAGTGGTATGTGGATTGTCCAGCATCGACATATTCACGGTAAATTCCTGGAAATACGTTTCGTTTTCACCAGCAGGATCAAGCCCGTACTTTCGGAACCAATCAGCGATGTAATTGGCAGCTTTGGTTTCTTCAATGGTACCAGTTTCCCGCCCTTTCATCTCATCACTTGCTAAGTAATTGATGTGAAGTTCAACATCATCAGCGGTGATATTTGATGTAGTATTTTTCTGTTCATCGTCAGTTTGAGAAGAACAAGCAGCATTAATAAATAGAATTGAAAGTGTGACTAAAAGAATCGAAAAATTTTTCATGAAGAGAATACTTTTTTTAGATAATAACAAAGATACCATTTTGCGCTCCCATTTCTATGTTGTTTGGGGTCGAAGAATATTGCTAAGGTTGTATGAGTACTATGGAACAATCTTGTAGTGTTTTGTCCCGAACGCTTCAAGGAATTATCGGGCACTCGCAGGTTTTGTATCACCACTTAGAATCGATTGAATCATGTAAAAACGGCCTTAAAAAAAAAGAGCGTAAAGAAGGTGACGTAATGCAGCGTTAAGAAAGAAATCATACCGGTGGGAAATTACACACCGGCAAGGCCCGAGAAGGACCATTGATTTCTATTAGTCCCGCGAATGCGGGAAGTCGGCTTTAGCTCTTTCTTCGCCCGCCTTGATATTTTGTTATTTTTATCAAGATAAAAGTAAGGGGAAGGAGCTTATACCCTTTAGTGGTTTTACAAAAGTAAAGTTTTCATCAATGTGATTGGTAAACAAAAAAGACGCATCAAAAGATGCGCCTCAAAACCTGACAAGGAAAATACCTCAATCGTTTATTCTGATTTTAGAACTCCCATTTCACCTGGAAAAGGAAATTGGTTCCCGCTTGGGGATAGTAATAATTGAAATTGGAAGGCGATCCGTTGTAAATCCACCCAAAGGTATACCCGTTGGTCTCGTATTGATGATTAAGAATATTATTCACCTGAAGGGTAGCCGTGATGCCCTCAAGCAAAGGAACCTGACTTAGTGCATAACTCAGTCGCACATCATTTACAAAATAAGGATCGATGGAGCGGCTTTTATTTTGAGTGTTGTCAAGGTACTGCCGGGATACATAATTCGAGATCAGTTCAGCAGTCAGTCCACGGTTCTGATAACTCAAGATTCCGTTGGTTATCAGGCTGGGTGAATACGCAATATCCGTGTTTTCGTAAACCGTTTCCTGCTGCCCCTGATAGCTGAAACTGGCGTCATAAACGTCTGTGTATTGCGTGTATTCCACGATTTTATTCTGGCTGAGCGTAGCATTTGCAGATACACTCAGAACGCTGCTCAAGCTGTAACCGCCCTGAAGCTCAATTCCAGCCCGGTAGCTTTCAGGAACATTTTCCCGAACAATCTCTCCCACATCGTTTATTTGACCGGTAGGCACTAACTGATCACGATAGAACATTCCGTACACATTCACCCCGGCATAAAAACGATTGAAATCACCGCGATAGCCAAGTTCTACATTGTAAAGTTTTTCCGGATCAGGACGGCTTTGAGGACTTGAATCTACATATTCATCCCGGGTGGGTTCTTTGCTTCCAACAGCAAAAGAAGCGTATACACGTTGGTCATTTTGCAGATTATACACGAACCCAAATTTTGGGTTAAAGAACAACAGGTTATCGGTTTGCTGAAGGGCAACGAGGCTGTCTCTCACATTACTGCCCGCACTTCGGACAAAGCCATTTCCAAGGAAATCATATTCTACACCACGAACCTGAAGATCTACATAAGAATTTAATTTATCGTTGAGTTTGTACTGAAATTTGGTGTAGAAATTGTAATCGTCCTTGAGGCCATCGTTGTCGTAGTAGCGCTCTTCATTTTCGCTGTTTCCGGCGTATCTGGCCCAAATAACTTCCCCAAAGTGAGCGCCATCATAGTAGCTGTAACCTCCCCCAAAAGTGACATTCCAGGTATTGGAATGGGTGTATTTGGTTGAGAAGATGGTACCGTAGAAATGATTATCCAGCCAGCGGCGCCGGATCAGATCTGAAGAAGTTGGGTCGCTTGGATTCAGCGGCTCAATACCGTATTCCGAAAGGTCTTCGCTGCGCTGATATTCCTCAAAATACCCAAATCCTTTGGTATAGAAAGCCGAGATGTTTGCACTCCAGTTATCGAGTATCTGATACGAATAATGTAGTTGGTAATAATTTTGCTGATAGTTATCGACCTGATCTTCATACAAGAATTCATTGAACTGACGATTTCCGAGATTATTTCGCCAGTGCTGCTGCAACTCCGGATCAAAAACGAGATTCGAAATGTAGCGCTCCAATTCTTGAGCATCGTCTTCTAAAATAGGTTGTGCTACACCGTTCCAGGCTTGATAGGTGCGCTCTCGCCCGGAAAATACATCTGCTCTCAACAAGCTGCGTTCTCCATGTCGGGAAGCAGACAGGAAATATGAATCTAAATCTGAAGAAGCCCGGTTGATGAAACCGTCGGAATCAATTTTTGACAAACGTCCTTCAAACTGCCAGCCATTTTCCATCAGCCCGGAGCCTAATTTCACGTTGTATTTTTGGGTGTTGTAGGAACCGAATCCGGTATTTATCTCCCCAAAAGGATCGACTTGGGAAGAACTGGTTTGCAGGTTCACAGTTGCCCCAAAAGCACCGGGACCATTTGTTGAGGTTCCCACTCCACGCTGTATCTGAATATTCTGTGTGGATGATGACAGGTCGGGCAGGTTTACCCAAAAAACGCCATGCGATTCTGCATCATTTACCGGAATTCCATTGATGGTTACATTAATACGAGCCGGATCAACCCCTCGAATGCGAATGCCCGTGTAGCCAATGCCTGCGCCGGCATCAGATGTAGTGGTGACTGAAGGCGTATTTTGCAGCAAATAAGGAACGTCTTGCCCCAAATTGCGCCGTTCTATTTCCTCACTTTCAATGTTGGTGTAAGTGATGGGAGACGTTTCATCGGCACGGGTGGCACGTACAAACACATCATCCCCAATGTATGTTTCGGGATACATAAAAACCTCGAGACCTTTCTTTTTGGCCGTCAGCTCTACCTCTCGGTCTTTATATCCAAGAAAAGTGATCAGTAATGCTTCTTCTCCATTTTCAGAAAGCTGAAGTTCAAAAGAACCGTCATCTTCGGTAACCACGCCACGAGAAGTCCCTTGCTGACGAACGGCTGCGCCTTGCAAAGGATTTTTGGATTGAGCATCCAACACGGTTCCGGTTACAGTTTGGGCCTGTAGAGTTGTGTCAGGCAGAAAGAGAAGCGGTATTGTTAGTAGAAAAGCCGATAGAAACGACTTTCCAAGTATAGAATTAAACATGAATTCCTCCATATAAACTTAGAATGAATGGAGGAGGTTAACTTGCGTAACTGTGCGGTAAACAGGTTTCCCTACGCCGGTATTATCCGGTTCAGGTATTAGGGTGTAATCTCAGCCCGCTATGCAAGCACCCCCAACCTTGGTTGTGAATTCCAAAGATAAGGGCTTGAGGAACAGCGAACAAGGAAACATCGAATATCGGCCAAGGAATATTGAACGGTATTGCTTCTCATTTTGAAAGTTGATTTCAGGATTTTCGGATTAACACGATTTTGTTTGAGTACGCTAAGAATACCCAAGCCGACTACAGTCATCCAGAAAACATGATGGTTTATTTCGTGACTAAACCCAAGAAGCGGTATCTTTCTAATATGAGTAAAAATCATATGCAAATTGCGGTAATAGGAGGTGGAGCCGCCGGTTTTTTTGCGGCTATTTCGGCAAAAACCCATCATCCTGAAGCCAAAGTCACCATTTACGAAAAATCAAATAAACTGCTTTCCAAAATACGAATATCCGGAGGCGGGCGATGTAATGTAACCCATCACTGTTTTGACATACGGGAATTGGTTAAACATTATCCGCGGGGAGAGCGACCTTTGAAAAAAGCCTTTGGTATATTTTCCACAACCGATACTATTGCATGGTTCGAAAGTCGCGGAGTGAAACTGAAGACCGAACCGGACGGAAGGATGTTTCCAACGACGGATAATTCCCAGACCATCATCGACTGCTTGATGAAGGAAACCCGAAAGTTGAACATCGGCATTAAGACCAGTACCAACATCAAAAAGCTGAAACAAAAAGGGGGTAATTATGAACTGGATGTGCATCGTGGTGGGCGCATAACTGCCGATAATGTAATAGTAGCAACAGGTGGCAGCCCACGCCCCAACGGTTTTGATTGGTTGCGAGAGCTTGATCATGAGATTGAGGAGCCGGTACCTTCACTATTTACTTTCAATATGCCGGATGAACCAATTAAAAAGCTGATGGGCGTTGTGGCTGATCCGGTTTCTGTGAAAATAATGGGGTCAAAATTACAATCGAATGGCCCTCTGCTCATAACGCACTGGGGAATGAGCGGTCCGGCTATTCTGAAGCTTTCTGCCTTTGGCGCACGGGAGTTGAACAGTAAAGAGTACAAATTTAAAGCCCTTGTGAACTGGACGGGAGATCGAACCGAG